>APFE031361841.1:99814-153372 GCA_000404065.3 Pinus taeda | reverse complement strand
ATGGACTAATCTTAAAAAATTATGAAAAACTAACACATAATTGAAACTTAGATTTCAATTTTCTTAACTAAGTATATCCACTTAACAAAATAATCATTATTATTTTAAAGATAATAAAGATAAAAATATTTTATGTATTCCATAATAAATTGAGATTTTTCTAAACATTCCAATTTTCCATATTATAGGTTGTTTTCCTTCAAACTTAGAGTAAGAATTGATACCAAACTTAAAGTAAATTTGAATGTAATAGGATGTGAAGATTAAGAATAAATATGTCACTTGTTATATATTTTGGGTTGTTTTGGGCTAAGAGTTATTTGGATGAGCAAAGTCATATTTTTCATATGCATTTAATGACTAAGAATTTTAATCCGGATTGGATCATTATATTTTTTTTCATCCATCTCAATGCTTCAAGAGTAGAAAAAGTGGAGGAATCAACTCACAGGACCCTTTTTACCAGTGGGACCCAGTTTGGCAAATTGGGGTCTAAAACCTGCTAGGAGTATTTTGAGACATCAAATGATTTTTATTTATTTATTTTTCTGGGAAGGTTTGTTGCTCTAGTGCAAAACCTATTTTTTCCTATTCTATGCACAAATACATTTCCAATGTCGCAAGAATCACATCAAACAAAGTTCGTTTGTGAAAGTTATGCCACTCAGAAGTTGACCTTTTTGTTTTCACTACCATAATTCGAAAGGATGCCACCCCATCCCCCATAATTCATGGGAAAGTGGCTAGCCACGTGATTATGATAAAGAATACTATGGAAAAATATATATTATAACTTTGGTTAAGAGTTAAGGTGGTCAAACCTAACCACTAATATGCTATCGAGTTGTGTTATAACTAGGACACTAGGGGGAAAAGGGGTTCCATTTTTTCAAGTGCATTTATTCCATAGCTAAGCAAAAATAGCCAAGAGGGATAGGAGATAGAGAACATAGAGAGGATTTGTGCATTGGCATAGCCCACGGGCCACGAGCCATACTTCTTTGTACTCGCAACCATATTTCTATTAAGAGAAAGAGAGCTGAGCGATCTCACCCTCCAACTAGGTTTTTCTCTCGAAAGGGTTTTGTAGGACATATCCCGTGCCAAACATGTTTTTGATCCTTTATTTAATTGTTCTCTATTTTTTACTTAATTTTAATTCACAAACATATACTGTTAACAATAATCTACATATCGATAAATCTAAAAAGAAATAAAGCTATAATAGTGTATAATTTCATATTTTAAATATAATTTTATCATATATGTCGTGACGAGCTATCCAGTAGAATTGCCATGACAGTTTACAGATCATATTAGTATCAGAGAAGGTTTCTTTGGGTATATTGTGGCGATTTGTAGGGGATTTGGATCTAATGGGCCAAAAATATCAATCCTTAATCATAGCCAATGAATCTGTGAATAACCCTCGTGATCTTATAGAGGAGAGGTTTTCGCAGCTAAACAACAAGTCATAGATATAAATCATAATGTAAATCTCCTCATGATGGAAATGAGCAATAACATTGGGATATTCAGAGAAGATAAGAGTTCTTATGTAGAGGACAAATTATAGGGAAGATCGGGAGATCAGGAAGAAACAAAGAACTGACTAAAGAAAGGAACCGAAAAAACTAAACCTAGTTCGAGTATCGTGAATTATTCACAGTACTTATTCAAAATGGAAGAAAATATCAAAATCAAGCCATACCAAGGTGACATGGACGCTCTAAAGCTAAATCACTGGTTGCAACAACTAGAAGTGTATTTTAGTGTCCATCACATTAAGGAAAAATAGGAAGATTTCATTTGCATGACTAAAATTAGAGGGCCATGCCCTAACTTGGTGGGAAATCCACGACCTTGAGGTTGGAGGGAGAGCCTCCATTGACTAAGTGGGAGGACTTCAAAACCTTCATTAAGTCATATTTTTACCCTATTGGGCATATAGAGGACCAGTGGATCTGATGGCACTACTTAAGGAAAAAGTAGGGACAGAGCATGTAGGAGTATACGTAGAGTTTAGAAAGATGGCCATAGTGTTGGGTATATTCCCAAATAACTGAGATGTACTCCTCAAGTATTTGGTGGGTCTACACAACCATATGTGAAAACAAGTGATGCTATTCAAGCCCAGATCAATGGACGAGGCTTGTGTACAGGAAAAATACATGGAGAAAATAGGCTTGAAGAAAGGGAAATCAAGTGGATTGAAGCAGAAGGAGATGCTTCTATGGAGGGGAAGAAGAAGCAAAAAGGGGGGAAGATAAAAATACAGTAGCCACAACACACCAATGTAGAGATAGTGACAACCATGGAAACCATTGCAACATATATGACCATATCGAGGAGAAGTGTTGGAAGTTGCATCCAAAGCTTAACCCGAAGAACAAAAAGAAAGATAATTAGAAGAAGCATTAAGGGAATTTTGAGGTCTAAAATGGGCCTCCTAAGAAAAATATACAACCAAAATAAACTTTATAATAACATATGGGATTCAAGATGATGATGTCAACCATGGGGGATGATTCACCATTTTTGGAGTAAAAAGGTAAAAGGTTTAAAAAATAATAAAATAATAAATCTACTTTTTCAACTCATATTTTCAACTTATCTTCCTAAGGTTTTACTCAAATTTTGAGTGGGAGTACTCGTTGGATGCAAAATTTGATTCCTCATCCAAGGAGTACCCATATTGCATACTTTCAATGAACCCTACTGCATGAAAAATGAGAAATACATGAAAATTTCATGTAGCAGGATCCATCGAAAGTATGCAACACGGTAATCCTTGGATGAGGAATCAAATTTTGTGTTGTTGCTTGAAATTTGAGTAAACCCATAGGGAGATAAGTTGAAAATACAAGCTGAAAAAATAGTTTTTCCTTTTTCCCTCTAAAATTTGATGATGTAATCTAATCTTATTTCATTATTTCCACTATTATTTTATAATTTCCTTAGGAGACCCATTTTATACCTCAAAATTCCCCTAATGAATATCATGGCTAATAATTTGAGAAACCAAGTTGAAAGCAACTCAGATGTGGATGAGAAGATTGTATGTATGTTGGTGCAGAAGGAAGTGAATCTGAGTAGCCTTCAACTACATGAAGAGAAAGAAATGATCAAACTCTTCCATATAAAGATATAGGTCAATAAGGAAAATATTGATGCTCTATTTGACTTAGGATCATAGGCGAATCTCATTGCATCAAAGCTGGTCAAGAAATTAAGATAGGAAGTTCGTGATCATCCAAGCCCATATCCATTGGGATGTTTAAATAAGGATGCAGAGTTGAAGGTAACGAAACAATGCAAAATTAGATTGTCCATTAGTGTTGATTTTATTGATGAAGTAGAACTAGTGGTTCCCCTTGATGTATGTGGAGTTGTGTTTGGGAGTCTATACATGTGCATGTGATATGTGATATTAATGTGGTGAGCCAACCAGTATTGGATTGTCAAATATGGAAAATCGTTCACCATCAATTTCAACAAGATGTATACTTTAGTTTTTTAAGAGAAAAATAGTCTGTAGAAGAGTCAATAAGAGGAAAGGTATCCCTGGAGGGGGGAATTAATACATAGAAACAACAACTGGACGAGTTGTTGCAGGCATAAAGGGATGTGTTCTGGGAGCCTAAAGGTTTACCACCAAAGAGGGAAGTGGAGCATGAGATCCAATTATTTTTGGACTCCCCATTACTAGACATTGGGTTATATAGGCAGTCTATTATAGAAGAAAGTGAGGTGAAAAAATAGTTGCAACAACTATTGGAACAGGGTGTCATTTGACCAAGTAAATCACCATGTGGGTCACCCATCATCATTGTGCCAAAAAAGTATGGGACTTGATGGATGTGTATAGATTACAGGGTGTTGAAAAAAATCATGCTTAAGAATAGGTACCCCCTACTCAGGATAGATGATCTACTAAATCAATTACAACAAGTAAAATACTTCACCAAGCTGGAGTTAAAGGTTGGATATCACTAGGTTCAAGTCAAAGAAGAACATACATAGAAGACCACCTTTAAAACCAATAAAGGTTTGTATGAGTGGTTGTTCATGCCATTTCAGTTATGCAATGCACCAACTACATTTATGAGATTAATGAATGATGTATTGTGCCATTTTATAGTTTCATTTGGTATTTTTCTATTTGGATGATATATTAATATACAATGCTACTTAGGAGGAGAACATCTCACATTTGGTGCATGTTTTGGATACATTAAAGAAGCACATATTGCTATAAAATTTTAATAAGTGTGAGTTTACATAGTAATATTTGGTGTATCTGGGTATGTGATAGGTGGAGGAGAGTTGAAGATAGATACCGCCAAGGTGAAGGCCATCATGAAATGATCGGTGCCTATAAATGTTTTTGAGGTTAGGAGTTTCATTGGGGCGGCACAATAATTGTAGATTTTAACCCTGTACAAAAATTTCCTACAAAAGAATTCTTAAAACAGAAAAATATACAATGGCAAGAAAATAAAACAAATATACACACAGATGTTCCCTTGGATCCCAAAACTAGGTCTACCAAATTGATTTTTCATTATATTCTTTTCAATGTTACAATACATATATATACATTCTAAAGTATATATTTCTATAATATATATATATATATATATATCACACACATTCTAAAACATTCATAAACCCCAATCCATAACCCTTGATTAAAGCATAATCGTAGTTCTCTTGACTGGATTTACAAAATACCATGGGCAGAAAACCATCGTGCCCAAAACTATGTGCAAAACACATGCACAAAACCATGGGTAGGTCCACCCACCATATTTGGCTCCGCATAATTTTTTTTCTTAGGGCATTGCCTCAAACTCGTGTAGGGGGACTACCGCTCCCTTGCAAACCCACCAACAAGGGGGTTTACCCCACCCCCCACTACACCCGACACGACACACAACGTGTGATCCTAGTCATGGAAATAATATAACACATACCCAACATTCTCCATCTTATTGTTTTCTTTCCACACAGGGGGTGACAAGAGAGGTTAGCCATTGGTCCAGCCCTATAACGCCCATTGTTTCTCTACACCAAGAAAAAATCTTAGTGCTCACAAACTTCACCAATGCATCTACAACATTCTTAAAAATGTCCACCATTACCAACAACACCTTTTTGTCCTCACCCATATCCCTCACAAAATGATATTGAACATCAATGCACTTTGTCTTCGAATGATAAGCAGGGTTCTTTGCCAAGAAAATTGCACTTTGGCTATCACAATCTATCCTTATAGCTTGTTGTACCAACCCCATACTTGAACACAATATTTGCAACGAAACTACTTCCTTTCTTGCATGAGTGGTTGCCATGTATTCAGCCTCTATAGTTGAAGGTGCCACTACAAACTACTTATTGCTCATCAAACTGACTAATTATCCAAATAGCTTAAACACATACCCACTTGTAGATCTTCTCTGATCCAGATCTCCAACCCAGTATGCATAAACAAAGCCATGAATGTCCAAAACTTTGTCCAATCTTGGTCTTCCTTGGTAGCACAAACCATAATCATTAATGCCAAACAAATACCTGAAAACCCACTTCATTGTTTTCCAGTGATCCTTTGTTCATTTTGACATAAAGATGTCCAATACTCCCATTGTATGTGCAATGTATGGTCTAGTACAAACCATTGCATACATCAAGCTACCAACTACACTGACATATGGAACATGAGACATGTACTCTTCCTCTTCTTATGTCTTGGGACATTGTTCAACATATAACTTTACACCTACAGAAATAGGAATCTTCACTGCTTTACTATCCTGCATATTAAATCTCTGCAATATTGTCTCAACATAATTCCTCTGGTTTAATTAGAGCTTTCTCTTTTCCCGATCTCGTTTAATTTCCATGCCCTAAATATAGTTTGCACCACCGAGATCCTTCATGTCGATTTTGGAGGACAATTGGGTCTTCAAATCCTAGATAATTTCTTTGTCCTTCCAATCGATAACGTATCATCCACACACAAGACCAAATAAATAACACAATCACCAATTAATTTAAAATACACATAGTGATATGCTTTGAATCCTTGTGAAGCCAAGTCCCCATATATATGTATCAAATTTATGATACCACATCCTTGGTGATTGTTTTAACCCATACACAAACTTTTTTAACCTGAATACCAGTTATTTCTTACCCTTCACCACAAAGCCTTCAAGTTGCTTCATATATATCTCTTCTTCCATATCCCCATGAAGAATTGTTGTCTTCACATCCATCTGTTCTACCTCAAAATCAAAAGTGGAAACAACATATAAAAGTAATCTAATAGAAGCTAACTTGGCAATAAGAGAAAAAATATCACCAAAATCAATTCCCGGCACCCGGGAGTAACCTTTGGTTTCCAACCAAGCTTTGTATTTCCCCACCTTTCCTTCTGCATTCATCTTCTTGTTCAACACCCATTTGTTTCCAATGGGTTTCCTACCAGCTGACAACTCCACCAGATCCAAAGCTTCATTTTTGTCCAAAGATGTCATTTCATCAACCATGGCCTCTTTCCAGAGTTTTCCATCCTCTGAATCCACTGCCTCCCTGATGGTTTTGGGATCATCATCAGTAATTTATAAAGAAAAATTTGAATATAAAGAAGATGGACTATACCTCTCTGGTTACCTTCTCTCTTGAATTCATCTTCTCAAAATTGGAGTTTGTGGCTCTTCCTCTTCTGATTCATGTTCTGTTGTAGAGTCTGATTCTTCCTCCTTTAGTTCAAACTCTATCTTTTCAGGTTCCTTTGGTAGACTTCATGTTTAATAACATCCTTCATCTCTCTAAACACCACATCTTTGTTGCGCACAACTTTCTTTGTTTATTGGTTCCAAAGCTTATAAAATTTTAAACCATCCTTATACCCAATAAAGATGCACCTTCCATATTTACTATCCAACTTGGTTATTTTCTCCTTTGGAACATCTACATACGCATCACAACCAAATACCCTAAGATGTGAGAGAGAGGGTCTCTTACTAGTCCATACCTCATGTGGAGTCTTATCCTCCAAGGTTGATGAAGGTGATATATTAAACAAGTAACATGCAATATCCACTACCTCTGCCCAAAATTATTGTCCTAACCTGGTACCATTAAGCATGCTTCTTTCCTTTTCCATCAACATCCTATTCATTCTTTCTGCAACTCCATTTTATTGAGGTGTATATGCAGTAGTCATCTTTGGTTCTATACCAAACTTCTTATAGAACTATTCAAACTCCCCTAGAGCCTTAAATTCTTTAAAACTGTCAAAGACTTCAGATTTCTTCTTGAGGAAATATATCGATGTATTTTTTTCCAAAGAAAAACCGTAATTTTATTAATGAAAACAAAACTACGTGTTCTAGATGCCTACAAGAATTCCATCATCTAGTCAAAGACTGATGATCATAAGTTCATATAAAATAATCAACTAATAGATTAAGAGAAAATTTTAACCTTTTCTTCATTTCTTCTTTTCAACCTTCCGCCATTCTCCTTGAGATGGCACGGATGAGACAATAACTAGTTGATTTCTTTCTTCTATTCTTGAAATTTCCTTGTCTAAATCAAAATTTTCAGATACATGGTGACGTTTGTATCTTCTAGAGTCCTTTTCTTCAGGTATACTCACTAGTTGTGCCGCAGTGACCTGTAATTATGTTGGTTCTTGATATGCTTCCCCCTTTTCCTTCTTTTTCTTGTGTATTCTTATTTTCCACATTGGGAATGGGATCCTTTTCTACTTCATCCTCTTCCTCATCTCGCTCATTTGAGGGAAATTTCCATCCTTTGGGTTGCTTTCCCAGTTTCTTCTTCCTTCGTGACTCTTTCTTGGCATCAGGGCATGTGTTTTGTAGCTGCCATGTTTGTCGGCATAGTCGGCACCTAAAGGTTGTGTTCTCAAAATCTAGGAACTGATTCCAACTCTACTTGTTGTGTGACAAGTGAATTCAATCTGATAGGGCTTTACTGAGGTCCACCTCCACACATATTTGTGTGAATGTATAGATTCGTTCTTCCTTTCTTTGTATGTTTGTCTTGATGAATCGTCCTAAAAGATTCGCAATGCCTTCTAGCACTTGGTTATGCCAGAAATGAAGGGGGAGGTTATGAAGCCTAACCCAAACTGTAATTCTTGATACAATCATGGTGTTTGCATCAAAATCTGGGAACCATGGGGTAATGAAAAGTCGTGTTGATCCCTAAAACCATGGGCCTTCCTAAAGGATAATTTCTTAATCCTCCGATGATGCAAACTAGAACCCTTTGGAGAAAAGGTGTATTTCATAGTTTTTTGTCCAATTTGTGATGATCCAATGGAAGATATCCATTGGTTTTGACGAGAAATTGTTAAATATGCAGATTATGGCTTGTGCTTCATAAGTTGTGTAGAGATCGTTTGTTTCTGGAAGATCTATGATCAGTTCTCAGACATGATTCATTTACTCCACTATGTAGGGCCTGGGAATATTGTGTGTTAGTTTTGGGTTTGTTGTAGCTAATGGTTTCCCTTTGAGGATGGTTTTGAAGGAGACTCCACCATTTATGTGTTCTTGGTTTGGTTATGTACCTTTGGGTAAGCTAGAGCCAGCAACACCTCCTACTCCCTTTGATTTACTTGATCCCATTGCTTCACCTCTCAATCTAAAATTTAGGATGATGGTGGTTGCAGGAAGAATGTTGTATTCATGTAGACTTGATCATCCTGCAAAGATCTGCCACCACAGATCAAGTTTTGCAGGTATGATGGGTAGCCCATATTTTGCATGATATTATGCTTCAATTGGTAAAACCTTTTCAGAAGCCTACACCCAAACTAATGATGTTTTACCATTAGGGGATTTTAAAATAATTTGGAAGAACTTGTATTCTTCCTGATCTATGGAATCATATGTTTCAGGTTCTGGATCAGTGTCATATGACATTTTTGTTTCCTGTAGCAGAGACTGTAATGCGAGCACAATCGTCGACTACAAGATCCTTACTACTTTGTGATCTATTATGTTTGAGAGTAGATCCAATTAAAAGAGTTCAGAGAGCTTCAGTTTGGATCTTGATCTGTCTTGACTAGTACTAAATGCGCACAAGTTGGGTGAAGATCGTAGATCCGACATGGGAGATCTAAGATTTATTAGATACATTGCCTCAATGATGGATATTATTGTGTGGTATTCAATCCTTTGCTTAAGTTCTTGTAGCAGATATTATGTGACAAGAGTCAGAGGCGTAGAATCTTCAAATCTATTCCAGTCGGCCTCTGTGAATACAAATCTGGCATGTAATGACATATCCTTGTACAGGCTTTCTGTCCTTCCCAAAAGGCCCTGGTGAATCGAGCCTTAACATTGAAAAACTGAGCACCCCCATTAAATTTTTGGGAGATCCCGGAGTGTATGGCCACAGATGCGTCAAACCACCCACATAAATCGTTGAAGGAAGATTTGTGTGAGCATTGTCGTGATTCTGCTAGTGCATATCTTGCCAAAAACTGTAAATCAATAAAAAGAAAAAAAAATCCCATCTCTTTTGCAAACAAGAGATGGTTCAGATATGATGATCGAATGTAATCGAAGAGAGATCCCAATGTTCCCTAACCCATCTGGCACAGAGTAGTGGTTCTAGATATGTACTACAAAACATTGGATGAGATATGCATCCCCACTATCGACATTATGCTCGATTGCAGAGAGCATCGAAGCCCTAGCGCACACCATCGTTTCCCCCCTCTTCCTTCTGCTACTTCGAATCAAATTATTACATACGCAAAAAAGGATTTATTTGTAGCAATTTCATATCCATTTATTACTCGAGAAGTCATCTATAAATGAGACATAGTACACAGACTTATCTAGTGATGGAACCGACACAAGTCCAAACACATCATTGTGCACAAGCTCTAATATCCCTTTCGCCCTCTTAGCACCAAAGGGGAAACTCACCTGATTCTACTTCCCATATACACAATGTTCATAGAAATTGAAATCCGTAGAGCAATTAGACATACATTCTACCATACCATTACCATTTAGTATTCTAAGGCCCTTCTCTCCAATATTTCCAAGCCTTTGATGCCATATCATGCTATTTTCTCTAGAGACCACTAAATTTTCTACACCACTTTCAGGAACCACATAACTTTTTCACCCATCAATAACAATGTTACCCAGAAGCTTGCACAAAGTTCCAATCTGAACTCCCCGCTTCAATACCAATGCTCCCTGAGCTATATTGCATGTATCTTTCTCGAACATTGTTTTTACACCTGCATCATCCATATTGCTTACAGAAATCATATTTTTGGCCAATGGAAGAATATGCAGAACACCAGGAAGTGTTCTAATCCTTCCACCTTGCAACTTCAACTTGAATTTTCTACCTCTGATGATTCTAGCCTTCCTTTCATCCCCTAGGAAGACATCACCACCATCCTATTTTTCATACTCGCAAAACCACTCCCTATGGGGAGTGAAGTGAAATGATGCACCTGATTCAATCAACCATGACTCGTGATCTACATGTGTACTTGAAGAAGAATCCAAGTACATGTCCCCACCTTCATCTGAGGCAGTTTTCGCCACTGCAAAAGGAGCATCATTAGATCCCTTTCCTTTCTCAATAGTTTTAGATCTACAGTCCTTTTTGTAGTTCCCTTTTTTTCCACTTTTCCAACATATCTTTACAAATTTTCCTAGAGATTTAGATCTCTCATTTGAGGACTTGTTTTTGTTTCTATCCTCGGACCATCGTCGTATATACAAGGCATCTCCATTCTGGATCTCATATTTTTCTGTCTCATCTCCTCCGACAACAAGGATGAGACTATTTCATCAAATTTCAAGGTATTTTTATTGCTACCTATTGCAACAACCAAATTATCCCACGAATCTGGTAGAGAACATAGAAACTGATGCACTTATCTTCATATGAAATTTTTATATCAACATATAACAACTGGCTTACCACAATATTAAAGGCGTTCAGATTATTTGTAACCAAGTCTCCATCCTTCATCCTTAGGTTATACAACTTTTTCCGTAGAAACAATTTGTTAACCAGAGACTTAGATTGGTACAAAGTCCCTAACTTGTCCCACAAAGTATTTGTCGTAGCTTCCCTTGATACATTCAACAATACTGAATCTGAGATACACAGTCATATTGTGCTCTTTGCCTTCTAATCTAACTTCGTACAGTCTTCTACTGACATTCATGTTGGTGTCGTGCTTAGCTCCACAACAATCCACTAATCTTGGTCCACCAATAGATCCTCCATATTGAGCTTCCACAACTCAAAATTTTGACCATTAAATTTCTCAATCTCTATCTTTCCATTGTTATCCATCAACTTTAACTATAAGAATTGATCCCGTAGATCTCCCACTGAACAGGGTCTACCACAGGCCCGAGAAAAACCCTCAGCAACAAAGGCATCCCCTTGAAACTAAAACTGCTTTGATATCAAATGTAGGTTTTAACCTTGTACAAAAATTTCCTACAAACCCTTGACAAGGGGGGCTTCCTCTTCCCTTGTGAACCCCCCACTGCGCCTGGCGCAACATAAAACTCCTGAAGAATATAACACATACCCAACAGTAACTGAGGAAATTCATAGCCTATTGTTCCATGCCATAACAACAAGTGGCAAGAGTTTCCAGTGGGGAAAGGGTCAACAAAGGGCCTTCAAGGAGCTAAAGAAGAAGATTAGTCATGCACTAGTTCTAGCATTACCAAACTTGCAACAACCCTTTGAAGTGGAGATAGATGTGAGTGGGTATGCTATGTGAGTAGTCTTGGTGTAGGGAGGAATGCCTATATGCTACCATTCTAAAGTATTTCATGGGACATGTCTTAACTACCTTACTTATGGCAAGGATCTCTATGCCCTGGTCAGACAGTTAGACTGTCATAATTGTCCCGAAAGTATGTGTGTCTATATATGTGTGTGTGTGTGTGTGTGTGTGTGTGTGTATTAGTTCTGGTTCAACTTATAATAATGAATATATTTGTGTGCTTCCACTGGTTCTCCATTAATATGTCTCTTGTATCTTTATCTATGCTTATCGTGTAATTACTTTATGTTTGTCTATTGGTAACAATGAATACTTTTAGTTAGATTACAATATTGGTTCCATTATCAGTAGTCAGAAAACAAATCACATATTATGCAGGAATAAATGTTAACATTAGAAGAGATATAATTATGGTGGGAGATAAAGATCAATAATGATTTAAATAACTGCATGTGAAGGAATCAACTATCAATTGTGGAAGCTAGATGTAACAACCCTGGTGAAAATTTCATGTAATAAAAGTTAAAAACAATAACCACGGATGAATAGGACTATTATTCCAAGCTAAATGTTTGGCAAGATATCCTAGGGCGTGTTCATTTGGTTGTTTATGGCTAAGGAAATTGGAAAAGGCAATGGCTAAGGCATAAAAAGACATTTTGGCACATTTATTTATGAAAATAATGGAAATTAGGAGAAAATGGAGATGAAAGGTCACAAGTTGCATGTGAGGAGGAAAATGAAGGAAAATAATGGAAAATGAATAAAATAGAGGCCTCATTCATAAAAAGGTTTCTAAGGATCAGTCAGTGAAGACTTGGTCAATTTTAGCTTTAGAGCTCTTGCATTAGTCTCTCTCTCTCTCATACTCTTGGACACTTAGATTTTTCTTGGAGCACTTTGGCATTGGAGCAGGAAAGGAAAAGAAGGCAAGAGGAATCAAAGATCAACCAGGGAAAGGCAGGATCAAGTAGCTACAACAGGCTTCATTGCAGGTATCGACTTGCATGTGTATTTTCCTTGCTATATTTGGCATGCATGGGATTGCATGTGTTTATTTTCTACCATGGCATGGATTTTTCTGGGTGTGATAGCATTTTCATCCTAGCCTTGTCATTTCTTGATAGCTTTGATGAGATGGGTTCTCTCATTCGATTTAGGTAGGATGGCTAGATTGAATTCGAAGTTGAGTGGGGTGGATCTCTGAATTGACAAACACATGGTGTCTAAACCAGATTGAGGATGCACGAAGCCACTATCCTAGTAACCCCTGAACTAAGCTGTGAGTTGCGGTAAAGCCAGATTGTGTGCCTCAGTGGGCCTAGGAATCCTTGTCGATGAATGGCATAATATACAGTAAAGTCGAGAGGTAGATTTTCTCTCTGTTGGGCCTAGTGATTCCAGGATGGAATGCGTGGTAAAGCCTAGAGAGTGTGTCTCAGTGTAGGGCCTAATGATCCCTGGATCAAATTGCGGATGCACAGTAAAGCCTGAGAGACTAGGAGGCACTCAAATTCCTCACGGTCTAGGTGAAGAACTCTGATGGCATCCACATTCATTAGTGCTTTTGATGTGTTCTATGAGTCCCACATTCATTCTTGGAATATGGAACGGGGGTGATTGGCTGAATAAAGACTTGGCTCAGCCAATCTATGGTCGGGTGGAACGTGGTAGTCCCATCTCTAGTTGGTTCATTGCATTGATTAATGAGAAATTCATTCCATTGATTTTCATGTGTAAATGTATCGGTGTATATATGGATTTTAATGTTTGTTATGTTTAATGTATTTTTGTTCCTATTATGTTGGTTATATGGATATTTTATGGCAACATCTATATTTGGATCTCAGCATGTTTTTACTTGTATTTTATTGGATATTGTGTCTATGACCTAATAAGTGATAAGGCAGAAAATGACATGAAGAAACAATGGTTCATGGAAATTCTCAGATAAGTAAGAGATCCATACACTTAACTCTGTGGTTTACACCAATAGGTTACATGTCGATCATATGTTCGATGAAATGCTTGTCATGGCTAGTAGGGATCTCGTTAAGGCCTTGATCAACTATTTACGTTTGCATCATTGTTTCCCTGTACTTTACTTGATTATGATCTTTCATTCAATTCTGGGCAATGGCCTGGGCTCTGGGCCCGAAAAAGTGGCTTATATCTCAGGGTCGCTGGCATACAGGCCTATGAGAGTGAATTTAGGTCTCTCGTCGCCCTCTTGCCCATAGCATGAGAGAAACTATGGCCTAAGAGGTCCAGAACAGTAGTGGGACCCAGCACAGGTTGTCTGAGTGGCTGACTTGTCTCTTGAAGGTTTTATTGATGGTGTTGGATCACTGTGTGTGATGTTCCATCGATTCTACTTCCTTAAGGTTACCTAGGATGTCAAATCATATCATAGTGGCCTCTCGCCTCATTTTTACCCCAGTTGGCTGGTTACTTGGGTAGATGTGGGAGGAGGGTGTTACAGAGTGCTATCAGAGCATGGTCCAACTCTCGGACTAGATGGGTTGAATGTGTTAATCATGCATGCATGCTAGTTGCATGTGTGTCTCCTACACTTGCATTTCATGTGCTTGTTACATTTGCTTGATGATTGATCCATGGAGAATTTGATGTTGATTTTGTGAAATGTATTGGTCATGAGTATGTGACTGGTTTCATATGGATTATATGTCGCTTATATGTTGATTTTTATGTCACCTACTTACATCCTTGTATGTTAGGTTACCTTCTTGAATACTTTGGATTACATGTCTTAGTATTGTAGGTTGATTACAATAATTGATCGCTTATGTTCGACTACATGTGTATATGTGTATGTGTGGTTGATTTGGCATTGTTATGCCCACCGTCGGTTGCATGTGGCAATGTGTACAATGGATTAATGGTTTTTCTCATGCATGAGGTCATGGTTTGTGTACTTGATATGGTCACGCATTGATGATTGGACTCTAGCTAGAATGATGTGTGTATGGTTTGATACTCATTTGTTATATGTCTATATACAGTTGTTATGCATGTATGGTCTTGTTTATAGTTTGAATAGTAGGTCAAACATGCCTTGTGAAGTCATTGTATGCAAATTTAGGTCATCATGGTGCTATTGTTGTTATGATGCTAATGTGTTGGATGAGATAGAGCAGGAGATGTAGATCATCATAATGAGGTTGCATCATTAGACTTTGGGGTAAGAGCAGATCATCATACAAGTATTGTACGTTTGGCATGCGGGTATGTAGGTTAAGGATTTTTATATGCATTAGCGTTATATACATTAGGTTATGTATATGTCTTTTGATGTTATGGTTACATACATGACAGATTCTAGTTGATTAGTGTAGTCATATGCACATGTGTCGGATAGTAAATAATGATAGTAACATGTGGTTGTAAGCATTGCTATTGTTGGTTAGGTTAGATAACTTGATGATTATGTTATATGATATGTTGTTGATGAGTATGTTATAGGTTAACTTGTTGTTTTTATATGACAGTTAGCTTGACTATTAGGTTTTATGTTGTTGATAAGCATGATATATAGCTTATTGTTGTTATGTGCTATTAACTTGATGATTAGGGTTATTTCATTGAGATCTTGATGTTGTAATTTGGATTGGTCATATGCGTGAGTGTTATGTTCATTGCATAATCTTGATGTTATATGTATTGTGTTAACCTGGTTTGACTTATGCAGATGGTTATGGTTGTGATATTCAGGTATGAACCGACATATTTGTGGTATGGTGTTGTACTAATCTAGATTTATCGTACATATGTGATTGTTATGCATAAACAAAAAATGATTATGAGCTTCTGATGTGAACATGTTAGTTAGTTACTTTTATGGATATCATGATTTATGTTAAGTTGATGTATTGAGAAGTTATATCATGCTAACTAACTTGATTGTGTAGACAAGATAGCCTCCCCTGAGATACAGTAAGGTATGAGTTTTCTTATGTCGTATATTTGGTGCTTGACGGTTTCATTATGTCGTCTAGTTGATTTATTTAACATGGTATGTTGCAAGTTGGTTGAATGTTTGATGAATTGCATAATATGAGTATGCGTTCAAATGATCTTGTTTTAAGATGATTGTGCTAATATATGAGTTGACATAGTTGACATGCACTTGAGTATGATAAGTGGTCGTTGTAGCATTATCTGATGACTACAAGTTGACTATGGATTATGACATGTTTGTTAGTCCTGGTAAAGGTTGATTTTGAATTGATAGATATGATTGTCTTGATATGTGGAACATGTGGTTGACATGTGTGAAGAGTTGGAGGAAAAATTCTTGGTATTAGCGTGACAAGGTAACAATTGATGTGTTTATATAACTAACAATTGGGTGATGTGACAGTGCATAGTAACACTCAATTGCGACAAGGAAAAGGTAAAAGAAAGGAATTGGACAAGAAATCTTTTGGCTATGTTTGGAAACCCTAATTCCAAATGAATGAGTGTCTCACATACAGGGAGTCTTCTTAACCTTGATTGTGTTTGACATTATGTGGATATGTGCTAGATTCATGAGAATGTACTTGACGGGTATATTAGCTAGTCTTTGGTTACAAGTGGATTTGTCAAAATATTGGAGTCCATTGAGAGATGGTGTGGATGTGTTCAGTTGCAAGCAACATGCTTGGAACAACAAAATGAGGTAACTGATGTATTGTTATGTTTATTTATACACTAAAGGTTATGTGTTCATGGAAATATGATGCAGGGGACTGCATGGCAAAGAGAAGTTTCCATGAAATCTTGAAGAAGGCTCTAGTTGAGTTTCCCTGGGAACCATGCGGATTGAGTCATAGTGTTTGTTTCTAGTCTTGATCCTTTGGTATTTTTATGATTTTTTGAGCTTGATTTGAAGTTTTGTTTATGTCTGGTGCAAGGCCTTGCCACTTTGGTTGTGGTATCTTATTGTTATTGATTTTCATTGTTTTCTTCTTGTTTGTTTCTTGGCTTTCCTTTTATGTTTTGAGTCTTGGTAATTGGTTGGAAAAGGAGGAAGTTAATGGAGCTCTGGGAGAGTTGTGTGGTACCCAACAGGTAAGGTAAGAATTAGATGAAGCTCTATGCATGAGTAAGCGCAACGGAAGGTAAGAATATGATACTTGGTTGGACTGGTTGTTCCATAGTGGTAAATGGACGGTGGCAATACAAACATGAGAAGAGTAACCAGAAAAGGTAAAGTAAATGGATCTGAGGTGTCAAATGTTGTGGCTAAGTTTGGAACTATGGTTCTCAATGTTGTGCATGTTGTGCACAAATAAGGAAGTTCTCTTAACCTAGATCTTATGATATCTGGTGACTAGGTTGTGATCATGAGTATGTTGATGTTTATGTATGTATATCATTGTATAAAAGGATGATGATTGTTTTATGCTAATGATTATATATGCATGTATGTGTGTATATATGTCATTGTTTGACAGGGTCATCAGGAATCACCCTTGTGGAGGAATGATTGCTTACGCAGGCAAATGACAGGAAGAGGTTCCTGTTTCATGAGGAATCAAGTGGGAAGAGTAACCTGACAAATATACAAGGCCAGTATCGTATGGTTATGAGTTGATATTAAGCATTATATTATGCCTATGTTATGGATAGGTTATACCAAGGGATACATCAGGGAAATGAAAGAAGTATGGTTTTTGGCATGTTGGGACAAGCATCGATAAGGCACTGGATTCCTTTGGATATGTAACTTTGGAGACCCTAATTCTAAATGAATGAGTGTCTCGCATACAAGAAGTCTTCTTAACCTTGATTTTGTTTGACATTATGTGGATATGTGCTATATTCATGAGAATGTACTTGACATGTATATTAGCTAGTCTTTAGTTACAGGTGGATCTGTCAAAAGATCGGAGTCCCTTGAGAGATGGTGTGGATGTGTTTAGTTGCAAGCAACGTGCTTGGCACAAAAAAATGAGGTAAATGATGTATTGTTATGTTTATTTATACCCTGACAATTATGTGTTTATGGAAATATGATGCAGGGGACTACATGGAAAAGAGAGGTTTCCATGAAATCTTGAAGAAGGCTCTGGTTGAGTTTCCCTGGGAACCATGAGGATTGAGTCATATTATTTGTTGCTAGTCTTGTTCTTTTGGTATTTTCATGATTTTATGAGCTTGATTAAATTATTCCTATATTATGGATAAGTTATACCAAGGGATACATCCGTGAAATTAAAGTAGTATGGTTTGTGGCATGTTGGGACAAGCATGGATAAGACACTGAATTCATTTTGCTATGTTTGAAAACCCTAATTCCAAATGAATGAGTGTCTTGCATACATGAAGTCTTCTTAACCTTGATTTTGTTTGACATTATGTGGATATGTGCTAGATTCATGAGAATGTACTTGACAAGTATATTAGCTAGTCTTTAGTTATAGGTGGATCTATCAAAAGATTGGAGTCCCTTGAGAGATGGTGTGGATGTGTTCAGTTGCAAGTAGCATTCTTGGCACAACAAAATGAGGTAACTAGTGTATTTTTATGTTTATTTATACACTGACAGTTATGTGTTTATGGAAATATGATGCAGGGGACTACATGGCAAAGAGAGGTTGCCATGAAATCTTGAAGAAGGCTCTAGTTGAGTTTCCCTGGCAACCATGGGGATTGAGTCATAGTGTTTGTTGCTAGTCTTGTTATTTTGGTCTTTTTATGATTTGTTGAGCTTGATTTTTGGTTTTGTTTATGTCTGGTGCAAGGCCTTGCCACTTTGGTTGTGGTATCGTATTGTTATTGATTTTCCTGGTTTTCTTCTTGTTTGTTTCTTGGCTTACCTTTTATGTTTTGAGTCTTGGGAATTGGTTAGAAAAGGAGGAAGTTAACGGAGCTCTGGGAGATTTGGGTGGTACCCAACAAGTAATGTAAGACTCAGATGAAGCTTTGTGCATGAGTAAGCGCAGCGAAAGGTAAGACTATGACAGTCGGTTGGAATCATTGGTCCATAGTGGTAAATGGACAGTGGAAGTATAAACATGAGAAGGGTAACCACAAAAGGAAAATTAAATGAATATGAGGTGTCAGATGTCGTGGCTAAGTTGGGAACTATGATTCTCAATGTTGTGCATGTTGTGCATGTTGTGCACAAACAAGTAAGTTCTCTTAACCTAGATCTTATGCTATCTGGTGATTAGGTTGTGATCATGAGTATGTTGATGTTTATATATGTATACATGTATGTATGTATGTCATTGTTTGAAAGTATGATGATTGTTTTATGCTAATGATTATATATGCATGTATGTATGTATCTATGTCACTATTTGATAGGGTCATCAGGAATCACCCTTGTGGAGGAATGATTTCTTACACAGGTGAATGATAGGAAGAGGTTCCTGGTTCATGAGGAATCAAGTGGGAAGAGTAGCCTGACAAATATACAAGGTCATCATCATATGGTTATGAGTTGATATTAAGTGATTTTATTATGCCTATGTTATGGATAGACTTATATTGAGGGATACATTAGCGAAATGAAAGCATTATGGTTTGCAGCATGTTGGGACAAGCATGGATAAGACACTGGGAGCAAGGTTTCTTGGTGGAGATAGTGAGCTTTTGGAGGTGAAGTACTATTGTTGTGCATATGTTGTATATGTTGTACATGTTGCATCTATGATGTTGTGCACATGCAGTGTTGTGTATACATAGCGTGTGTATGTGTTGTTTATGCAATGTTATGTACAAGATGGTACATATAGTGTTGTATGAATGTTACATATTCAATGTTGGGTATAGATGGTGCTATGTACATGTTGGATATATGGTGTTGTGTATATATTGTACTGTGTGCATGATGGATATGCGATGTTGTATGCATATGGTGCTCTGCATGTGTGGGATATGTAGTGTTGTGTACAGATGATGCTATGTACATGTTAGATATGCAGTGCTATGTAAAAGTGGTGTTATGTGCATGTTGTACATTGGTACTATGTACATATTGTGTGGTGTGCATGCGTGTACAGGTGGTGTTGTGTGCATGTGGTGTTGTGTACATGTTGTGTAAGTGGTGTTGCATGCAGGTGGTATTGTGTACATGTCTTGCATGTGGTGTATTGTGCATGTGGTGTCGTGTACATGTCGTGTGTTTGGTATTGTGTACATGTGGTATTATGTACACATTGTACAGTGGTGCAATGTACATATGGCGTTGTGTACACGTTGTGCAGGTGGTGTTGTGTACATGTGATGTTGTGCACATGTTGTGCAGGTGGTGCTTGGTACATGTGGTACTGGTGTACGTGTGGGATTGAATGCATGTCGTACATGTTATGTTGCGGGCATGCGGTACTATTTATGTGTATCATATATTCTTGGTATTGTGAAATATGCATTCATTATGTTGCACTCTAGACACATATTTATGTTATGTTGTACATCAGGTGTAGGTGCATATTGTGTTGTACACTGGATGTAAGCATGTGTATTGTGTTGTGTTGTACACTGGGTGTAGGTGTATGAGTTGTGTTGTATATCAGGTGTACATGTATGCACTTTTTGGTGTCGCACACTGTGTGTGGATGAATATCTTCATATGTACATTGTGCATGTATGCGTACGTACACTGGGTGTAGGTGTATGTGTTGTATTTCAGGTATAGGTGCATGTGTTGCATGGTGTTGTATGGTGTGTGTGATGCACACTATGCATATGTGCACCTAGTGGAGGAAAAGGCATTGGGTGTTTGCTAGGTGTGGCAACCGATCTGGTGTGTGTACAAAAGAACAAAGGCAGAAGTAAGGATCGATGAAGGATAAATATCAGTATTTTATTTGAGCTTTATTATGCACGTGATTTATGATTCTGGTATATGATGATTACATGTGAATCATGATTCTAGTTTATGATGGTTACATGTGATTTATGATTTTGATCTATGATGGTTATGTTTTGAGCTAACATGATGATATATTTTTATATACATGTTGATTTGGTCAAATATGCTAGTTTGACTTGTTGTGATAGGAAGTGAACATGATTGAAAATGTACCTTATTGACGAACTACCAATGAGGTATGATGTGAATTTATTTCAATTTATTTTAAATCTAATGGAAGTTATGTGCTTGGTACAGGAAGCACGGAAACGCCTGGTTGGGTGGTTAAAATCAACTGCAAGAATTAGCAGCATCAGTGAAAAGAATTGGAATATGCATCAATATGTTGGTAAAGCACTTCAGGAATAGGGTCATTGTGGGACAATGGTACCCAATAGTGTCCATTGATTGCCATGAGCATGTTATGACCTGTATGATGGTTTTGAGGTAGGGATATGCCTTGGTTTTTGTATCTTTCGATGCAAGGAATCCTTTCCAGGAGATGGATTGCCCGGGATGGGGGTGCCAGTGGAACTTGGAAGGTGAGTGGCTACATGGAAGGCTTAACCGGATTGCCTGAGGAACTGTGTAGCAAAGAAGGGAAGGTCGAGGATGGATTTGTTTTGGTCATGAGCATTTCCAAATGGAATCAGATACACATTGGGAGTGCGCCATGGAACAATGAGCCTATAACTGTTCACTGAGAGGACAAGTGGCGTGGGATTGTAGCGCTAGACATTGGATGCAACTTAACTGTGGCAGTAGATTCTTGACTTCTTGGGAAGGAGGTGAATCCTGGTACTACTTTGAGGGTGGAGGTGTGAGCCTATGGATTCCCTTGTTGATTGATATGGGCATCATATCCTTTATTTTCTAGTTTAGCAAATGTGCATGTGTATATGTGGATCGTAAATACCATAATGAGTTGCGTTATAAAGCTCCACTATGCGGTATGTTGTCATGATGTTTTGTTTTAGCAGATGGTCATTGTAAATACTGCAACGAGATATGTTATAAAGCTCCATGGGAAGTATGTTTTTTTTCAGCAGTCTTGTTGGTTATAGGTGTTATTGAACACCGAGGATAGTGTTCCCCCAAGGGGGAGGGTTTTGTAACAGCCCTAGTGAAACTTTCATGTAGTAAAAGTTAAAAATAAGAACCACAAATGAATGGGACACTTATTCCAAGATGAATTATGGGAAAGACATTCTAGGGGGGTGTTCATTTGGTTGTTTATGGCTAAGAAAATTGGCAAAGGCAATGGCTAAGAAATAAAAAGGCATTTTGGCACATTTATTTATGAAAAGAATGGAAATTAGGAGAAAAATGAGGTGAAAGGTCACAGGTTGCATGTGAGGAGGAAAATGAAGGAAAATAATGGAAAAAGAAGAAAATAGAGGCCTCATTCATAAAAAGGCTTATGAGGATCAAACAGTGAAGACTTGGTCAGTTTTATCTTTGGAGCTCTTTCATTATTCTCTCTCTCTCTCATACTATTGGACACTTGGAGTTGTCTTGGATCACTTTGGCATTGGAATAGGAAAGGAAAAGAAGGAAAGAGGAAGCAAAGATCAAGTAGTGAAAGGTAGGATTAAGAAGCTACAACATGCTTCATTGCAGGTATCGACTTGGATGTGTATTTTCCTTGCTAGATTTGGCATGCATGGGATTGCATGTGTTTCTTTTCTACCATGGCATGGGTTTTTCCAAGTGTGACAGTATTTTCAGCCTAGCCTTTCCATTTCTTGATAGCTTTGGTGAGATGGGTTCTATTATTTGGTTTATGTGGGATGGTCATATTGGATTCGAAGTTGAGTGGGGTGGAACTCCGAATTGACAAAACTAGTTGTCCCTGAACTAGACTGAGGATGCACGAAGCCACTGGACTAGTAACCCCTGAATTGGATTGTGGGTTGTGGTAAAGCCAAATTTTGTGCCTCGATTGGCCTAGGAATCCTTACCGGTGAATGGCAGGATATACGATAAGGTCAAGAGTTTTATTTTCTCTCTATTGGTCCTAGTGATTCTGGGATGGAATGCATAGTAAATCCTAGAGAGTATGTCTCAGTGTATGGCCTAGTGATCCCTGGATCAGACTGCGGATGCATGGTAAAGCTTGAGAGACTAGGAGGCACTAAAATTCCTCACAGTGTAGGCGGAGAACTCTAGTGGAATCCACATTGATTGGTGTTTTTTATGTGTTCTACGAGTCCCACATTCATGCTTGGAATATGGCACGAGGGTGATTAGCTAAAGAGAGACTTGGCATAGTCAATCTATGGTCGGATGGAACATGGTAGTCCCATCTCTGGTTGGTTCATTGCATTGATTAATGAGAAATTCATTCAATTGATTTTCATGTGTAAATTTACAGGTGTATATATGGATTTTAATGGTTGTTATGTTTAATGTATTTTTGTTCCTATTATGTCGGTTATATGTACATTTTATGGTAGCAACTATGTTTGAATCTCAACATGTTTTTACTTGTATTTGATTGGATATTATGTTTATGACCTAATAAGTGATCAGGTAGCAAATGAAATGAGGAAACAATAGTTCATGGTGATTCTCAAATAAGTAAGAGATCCCTACACTTAACTCAGTGGTTTACACCAATAGGTTACATGTCGATGATATGTTTGATGAAATGCCTTTCATGGCTAGTATGGGTCTAGTTAAGGCCTTGATCAACTATTTACTTTTGCATCATTGTTTCCCTGTACTTTACTTAATTCTGAGCTTTCATTCCATTCTGGGTAGTGGCCTAGGCTTTGGGCCTTAAAAAGTGGCTTAAATCCCAAGGTCGCTGGCAGATAACTGGAAATTTGGACCACAGTTGTTGGCATGCAAACCTATGAGAGCGAATTTAGGTCTCTGGTCACCCTCTTACCCATATCATGAGAGAAAATATGGCCTAAGAGGTCCAAAATAGCAGTGGGACCTAGGGACAGGTTGTTTGAGTGGTTGAATTGTCTCCTGAAGGATTTTTTGATGGTGTTGGATGATTGTGTGTGGTTTTCTGTTGATTCCACTTCCTTAAGGTTACCTAGGATGTCAAAAAATATCATAGTGGCCTCTCGTCGCATGTTTACCCCGGTTGACTGGTTACTTGGGTAGATCTGGGAGGAGGGTTTTACATGAGAGCCAACTTATTTACAGAAGCACATGAACAGTTCATAGAAGGTGCCCCAGTAGAAATCAAGAAATTCCTCGACCGTGTCACCCATGAAAAAACCTCATAACAAAACTAACACACGACTTCTACTAAAGTTATCAAATAGTGGATAAAACAACTTACATGGCTGGATTGAGTTGATCCTTAAATATTATTGTGAAGAAAAATCCATAGAAGACTTGACCTCTATTGAACACATTAAGACTATATTTTACGACGAATTGCATGACGGTTTATTTTTTACAATCCCTACTCTCTTACATAAGTTTCTCCTTGAAAAGGGTGCATGACATATTGTTGAGTACCGACCACTGTTACAGATACCATCCAATATTGATTGGAGGAAAGAAAAAAAAAACTGGTGAAAATCTCTTGATGCCCGGTGTAAATATGCAAGGGAAGCATGGGATTATTTCTTAAGAAATTAATCATGGTTGTCAGATACCTCTCCACAAACCAACATGAAGTTGGGTTGGCATGGGGGGGTAACAAATCATGAGAAATAATAAAGAAAAATGAAAAGAAAGAGAATAAAGTTGGAGAATTACATGTAACCTACAAATATGGAAGGAAGAACTCTGACTGCTAGGAAGCAACAACAAGAAAGTAACCAACCAAATAGCGACAAACAATATAAACAATCGACTAACATATAAAAATAATAAGGGAGGATAGATAATAATTGATCTGAACTTAAACGGGAACGAAAAAAATCACAGATATAACTATAAATAAAAAGATGCAACATAAATAACATTTTATTTCATTAATATCAAATATTCAAATATGTTTACAAACAGAAATGGAAATAAACTAGCTCAGGAAAAGGTATCTTATCTCAGAGAAGAGATGTGGCAGCTACAAGCCTTTGAACTATTTTACAATGAGGCACAAGGGCCTATTTATTATTGAAAAAAAAAGGAAAATTGTAAACAACCAAAACCCTAACCCTAGGAGATGGAAGGCCAAGAGTTTGTGACGCTCATTGAGGTTAGTTGTGCAACCAACTTCCCTGGGTCGTAACTTGGTCATCTTATCTCCATTTGGTGTGTACAATAGCTTGTTGGAAATATCTCTCTGATTACTACAATGTTTGTGGTAGGCCCTAGCCTATGGATATGGGCCTGATGCGGACCTAAAAAAAATGTCATTTAGGGGGTCAAACTGCTTTGAAAGTTCAAGACCAAAAATAGTAAATGTTGTATTGAAGGTCTAGGTGGAATAGGTGGGTGGACATCAATATCCACCTGGCTCAATAGCGATGAGAGAAAATAAGGGAGTAAGAATACAACAAGAAAATAATGAAGAATCAAGAGTGTGTGAGTGAAGATGCATGGGACTCCTCAGTAGAGTTGAGAGGCATAGCACCACCCGCCTTGATAGAGAATGATGGTCTACTTATAACCCCGAGAGAAATAATAGATGTTATGGAAATTGAGGAATCTAGTCCAGCAATAAGAAGAACTCTGACTATAGCAATAACAAGTCCTAGTGTTTGAGAATTCCTTTAGTGACAAAATTATTCAAAAATACCTGTAGTCTGGCATAATGAACGTGAACAAAGAAACCATCAAGAAATTTTAAATTCGGACCAATATCAACCAAACAACAATAATGATGAAGTACAACAAGTACTTCTCCAACTTTAGAATATCATGATCGTATGCCCCCTATTGCAATTAGTATCTGTTGAGGAAGCCCAAAGTACATAATCAGTCGATGAATAGTCACGACCCCAAGGAATTCTGTTCACAAAATATATAAATAGGGTGTGATAGAGCGACGAATCACTATAAAAAGATATCAACAACAAAGAAGAAAATAAGAACATGTAACCCAATGATGAGATTGACAAAAACAATCAATCCAGTAATAATTTAACACCTCAACCATCACTACCTCGGTCAAGTAAGATGGGTCTTAACCACATAACCCTCTAACAAGGTGACAAAGACTCAAAAAGACTTTGGTTTGTCTACGGAAAATTTTGGGTTGTGAATGATGTTAATGATGAAGACAATCAAATGGCACAATTCACTGCAACTTTATGAAAATGTGCTTTAACATGGTTCATGAATCTTACAAAAAATCAACCTAAGTCAAAATTGAAAATAAGACTAGTTTTCTTACATTTTTCAAAGCTCAAGATGTTAAACATTTAGCAACTCAGAAACTAAAGGAAATCAAGCAAAGACCAAATGAATCTGTATGTGAATACAACAAACAATTTAAAGATTTATTGAGCTAAATTCCATATACCATCGACGAACATCTTTAGTTCAATGGTATGTGATTGGTCTACTTTAGAAAATTCATGGACCGCTTCAAATGCATGGAGTCACAACCTATGAAGAAGCACTTAAATTAGCACAACGTATTGAGCAAGATGATGAAGGATAGTCGACGATCTCACCAACTGATGATAAACTTGAAGACAAACTAGAGAAAATACAAAATTATATAATGCCACTAACACTCTAGAAGAACCATCTATGGTTTACTAATTGTCACATGCAAGGGCACACAAAATATACCAATAATTTTGTATATTATTTTGACCAATATGTTCGAAGAATACAGTCCAACATATATTGTGATATTTGTCAAGTTCCCTCAAATCACTCAACTAAAGACTGTCAATAAAATCTATGAAACTCTAAGCCAAAATGATGTGTTATCTATGTTATCTACGAAGACAATGTGCATTCCACTCAGGAATTCCAACTCTACAGAAAAGACAATGTCTATCATACTCAGACTACTAATCAATTCAATGAACCACCATCTTATGGTGGAAGAGGATGCGATCGAGGAGGTTATGGAAGATGATGGGGTGGATTCAATAACGAAGGATGTGGTCATGGTCGAGGTCGAGGAATATTTTACTGTTATACATGTTGTAAAGAAGGGCACATTGCTGCCGAATTTCTTTCGAAAGCTAAAACTGGTATGTGCTTCTACAATATGTATGGATTGGGTGATCACTCTCTGGAGGATTTCCCTAAAATTATTGAAAAAATTTTAAATAAAATAATTGTTAATTTGCTACAATTTTTTCCAAAGCACGAGATTTTAAGATCAAGAGTAGGGAAACATAATATCAATCAAGGTCAGCGACTCATTCGACTAGTAAAAAACACAATGAAATATCCTGATATGCAGGAACAAAATGATACAATGTCAAAAGTCGTTGAATTCTTTATGAAAGAAACTAAGCAATAATAGATGTCTAAGGATCTAATTTTAGAATAATTCCTTTAACTTTTAAAGGAAGAACATTTTGTTTCTCACCTGGTAGAATTGTTAAATATGTTGAAAATTTGCAACAAAAACATAGAAAAAAGGGAAAATTTTCCAACAACTTTCACAAGGAAATTAGTTAGAAGATCAGGACCCACAAGTTGACTTAGAAATAATTGATACATCGTTAAACAAGTTTTTTTCAACTTAGGCTCACAGGTAAACATTCTTCTGAGAGAAACATGGATTTATATGGGATGACTGAATCTGCACATAACAACTAATTGTCTTAAACTTGCTGACTAGAGATTTATCAAACCATTCGGGACATTGTGACAAGTACAAAATTCCATAATGGGGATCCTAATGACAATTGACTTCGAAGTCATCAACTTAGTTGATGAAATTCCTACTTACCCAACATTAGTTTGTTAACCCTGGGGATGAAGATTGAAGGCAATAATATCATTAGAAAAAGATAGAATTAAATTAAAATGTAACAATAAGAATATTATCATTACTTTAGATCCCCAAGAAAGAAAACCTTGGGTTGAAGCTTCTCACGAAGAAACTGAAATGAGAAAACTCTATCAAGTATTGCATGAAGAACATGATAACATTGAACCGAATGCCTTCAATGAAATTCTGACTGGTTCTCCCCTTTCTATCAGAAAAAACTGTGACACATAACTTTATTAATGGAATATTGAAAATTATCAATCCAAAGCAAAATAATGTTGGATAATAGAGGCCATTTCGACCTCAAAAATTCAACCATGTCATTCCATCAAAGCGATACCAATTTTAAGAGAAAAAAATTGTCAAGACATGCCTTCTCTACTTCTGACAGACCTAACGAATGACTCTAGTAATGACATTCAATTTAAAGAAATAACATTTCGTATTAATCATATAGAGAAAGTAACAAAGCCTATTGGTGAACAAGGAAGAATGCAAAGTCTAGTACAAAATTTCACCAGCCAAGCAGCAATATGGTGGGATACCCACTCATCCTGACTTCAGACATGGAAAACTACGACAACATATTTCATCGAACACTTCAGAGGGAAAAATTTGTCCGCACAAGCAAGCCTACCTATATTTAGCGTTGGGAAAGTCCATGTTGTACATATCCAAAATTGTGAATGAAAATGGAGAAGGTTTGGTTATAAAGATGAGAAAGTATGGTTGCATATGTTTCTGAACACTAGATGACCTACTGAATATATGGTACAAATTAAAAGAAGCATGAGGTCAATCACTTAAATGGAAAGAACTAAGGGAAAACTTAATCAAGGATTTTGAGCTCAAATCAGAGGAACCAAAGTTAAAAGATGTAGTTCAGAAATTAAAGAAGTTATTATAGAAAAACCAACTGACTATGAAAAATTAGTTGATGCTTCACTAACCTGTAATTATGTATCATGCGCATTAGAACAAAAAATCGCCATTTGTTTAGAAATGGAAGAAGCAATTATCGCTAGTCAAAAAAAATTTCTAATAGAAATTACCCTGAAAATTACAAAATAATCTAATCACTATACAAAGTTGGTAAAGAAAATTTTGAGAAACCAAACAAATTAGACTTTTCCTTAGTATACCAAGAAGTAAAATTTAAGGATAAACAACTTGACGAATCAAAATCACCCGATTGGATGGATGCAAAGGTTAAAATACAAGAAGTAAACATATTGAACAATGATTGACCAAAAATCACCGAACTTGGTAATTATTGGTCAGATAAACAATTCGTAAAATTCGTCAATTTAATTAAAGAATATTATGATGTATTCACTCGAATTTATAAATATTTAAAAGGATTGGTCAGAGAAATGGGAGAAATGAAAATTAATCTCATTCAAGGAGAAAAACTAATAAATAAGAGACCATATAAGCTTGCGCACAAGCATAAACCCATAATGCAAAAGGAAATAGAGGGAATTCTTTCTGCTAGCATCATATAGCTCATAAAAGTATCAGAATGGGAAAGCCCCATGGTCGTTCAGCCAAACAAGCATGACCAGACCAGGCTATGTGTTTGTGTTGATTATCAAGGATTAAGTAAATTAATAGTTACTGATCCATTTCTGACTTCGTTCACTAACGAGATTATAAATGAAGTTGCAGGACATGAATTTTATTCATTTTACAGATGTCCTATAAGGGTACAGCCAAGTACCTATAACGGAAGAATACTAAGAGAAAATGGCATTTTTTACTGAGTTTGGTTCTTTTGCATACAGAGTGATGCCTTTCGGATTGAAGAATGCACCAACAGTATTCTCAAGGATTATTGTCAAACCATTTTAGGAATATATTTATATAACAATGGGAGTATATTTCAACGACTGGACAATCTACACGTTATTAAAAGATCATATTTAATGGTTAAGGTTGATGCTCGAAAGGTGCAGACAGATACGCTTAACTTTGAATATTAAAAACTGCACCTTTGCAACACCAATCGGGATATTTTTGGGCCATGTGGTCTCAAAATATGGGATTAAAGTAGAAATGGCCAAAATCAAGATAATCGTAGATCTAAAGCCCCCTGTCAATCAAAAACGAATTAAAATATTTTTGGGACACATAAGGTAGTATAGACGATTTATTAGACATTGTTCTGATATTGCATTTCTAATCAATGAGCTTTTAAATAAAGATGTTCCTTTTATTTGGTATAATGAGTGTGAGAGTCTTTCCAATTGTTACAAAGTAAATTAGTAAAAGTGTCAATTCCCAAGTTTCTTGACTAGTCCAAACAATTCCACCCACATGTTGATGCATCAAACGTTGCAGTAGGAGTTATCCAAATGCCTATTTACGTTGGAAGCTCAACAAAGTTGAAAGAAACTACTCGAGCATGGAACGTGAAGCCTTAGAAATGAATTTTTTTTTTACATAAATTCCAACATTGTCTCTACAAAACCCCTTCATATTTTACACCGATCATCAAGCGTTAAAATATCTTTTAAATAAACCAATTCATCAAGGACGAATTTGTCGTTCGTTATTATTATTTCAAGAGTTTGAATTCAAAGTCATCTTACAACCAGGTAAAAATAATTTCGGTCCTGACCATCTATCTCGACTAGAATCTTAAGAGTAACCAATTGATATTGACGTTGATCTTCCATATGCACATTTATTCAGAATTGGAGTAGTTCCATTAAATCTTGCTAAAATTGCATAATTTTGACATACTAGTAAAGCACCTGAGGGATTATAAGAAAAAATAGAAATACACTTGCAATCAAAGCAACACCATACACACTAATAAACAAAAAGTTATATAAGCTTTGAATCGATGAGTACTTTGAAGATGTGCCTTAGAACATGAAAGAGAAGCAATCATCAACGAAGCACACAAAGGGGGAGTTGGAGGTCACTATCAAGGATAAATGAATGCACAAAAGATAATGCAGGCATAACATTGGTGGCCATCATTATTCCACGACTACCAACAATATGTATAGAAGTTTGACATATGTCAAAGAACCGGATGACCTCTACCAAAACACCAAATTCCACTGCACTCAATTGTTCCATCATTGCCCTTTGAGATATGGGTGATCAACTTTGTTGACCCATTTCCCAAAAGAGCCAAGCGGACAGGTGAAAAATATATAATAACAATAGTTGAATATTTAACAAAGTGGGAATAATTTGAGCCATTCGATTCATGCACTAAAGAGATAGCAACCAAATTTATATATGAAAACATAGTAACACGATTCAACTATCCCTTAGTTACTATCGGCGATAGAGGGACACATTTTGTTAATGGAAAAATTCAAGAATTAAAGAAGATTTTATGATCGAACACCGAAATACTACTGTGTATCATCCACAAGAAAATAACGTTGTTGAGTCATTCAATAAAACATTACATAAAGGACTGATAAAAAATTGCAATGTATATAGAGATTATTAGGATGATAAAGTTCCAACGATCTTGTGGGTGTATCTCACATCATATAACAAATCAATGGGATCAACGCCTTTCAAACTTGTTTATGGATAGGAAGCAACCATACTGTTCCATTTTTCAGCAAACACACAAAGTGTACCGACCATATTAAAATACAATACAAAGTTACAAGCATAACGATTTGGACAACTACATCAACTAGAGGAAGATCGACTTTATGCTCTATATTATCAAAAAATTAATAAAGAACAACAAAAAACATGGCATCTCTTCAAACACAAGCCATCCAGAACCTTTTCAAACACAAGCCATCTCTTGACTTGACTTTGCAGCATTGCCAGTATTCTCTTTAAAAACTGCACAATCTTGGAAGGAAGGTCAGCCTTGAGGATATGAATTGCACAATCTAGAGAGGCAGGCCAACCTTGAGCTCTAAAACTGCACAATCCTTAGAGGCAGGCTAACCTTGAGCTCAGAAATTACGCAAATCTATCCTTACCCTTTGTTATAGACATATTTGGAAACATCAACCCCAACTCACATGTCGATGATATTAGGGTTCATCAACCCCTAATATAGTTGTTTTATGCCCTAAAGAAACTTAGTCATCTGGATGCCTCATTCTCCAAAAGTTCCATCACAAAATTCATCCAAAAAGTTTCTGAAAGGGATCATTGCAGAAAGCCCTGTGTTAGGGTGCTATGCATAGCAGGTACCACATTGTCAAAGTGTTATGCATCACAGTTTGGCCCTTTGTAAGGTGTGATGGGGGAGGTAAGACAAAATTCTGGGAGAGTTTGAGAATCAGTTGCTCATGGAAACTTCTAGAAACTTCTCCTGTGCCACTTGCCCCTCTGACTTCGCCCAAGGATGACTAAAGGAATTAGGAAACCACCTCCAATTCCCCTATTTCATGGAACCAATTCCTAAAAATAGAATGGCATTCATCATCCTCATTGATGACTCAAACTCCTGCATTCATCTATAAATAGATCCCTCATCTAAGAGATCTAGAGGCTGAATTATTCTGAGTTGTAAGGAAGTGCTGCTCGTTTTAGTGTTGAGGTGAGAGCATTGTGTCATTGTTGGTGTGTTCTTGCTGATTCATGAGGTGAAGAAGGCTTGAAGCAGGAGGATGGCGCTGGATCAGACTTCTTATGGGTTGTAATTCTCCTTGATATAAACAAAGCTCTTCAATATTTTTCCCAATTGATTGTGTTAACTGTAAATGCATTCATTTGTTTATCATATTTCTGATTCTATGATGTTTATGCTGTGATGGATCATTATGCTTTGATAGGTCTTTGTTTCTGTCGCTGTGCAGGTACTCTCCAAGCGTGTTAATTATGGGGGGGGAGTTACGGGATCAGCCAAAGGAGAGGGAGATCAAGTGAGGATTCAAGCGAAAATTATAGGTTGGTCTTTCATAATCTATTTTCTTATCTGTCACTCATAGGAAAGATATTGAATTGCTTTGGCTATTGTTTCTAGGTTAGCTACCAAACCTAGAGGGTTAGTTGTCCGAAAAGACACTAATTTTCCCAGAAACAAATTGGCGACTCCACTAGGGAATCTGAATGACCTTTTTGGTATCTTAGTAGCCTCTTAGAACATTTCACTACACTTTACTTGCTATTTTCATTGAAATCAAGCTTAATCCACTGAAAATTGCATCAAATTTGAGCCAAAAACAACTTCAGAATCGCTCCCTGTGACCATTGCACTGTCCTGAATTGTGGCCTGCTATGCATAGCAGTTACCGAATGGACAAAATGCTATGCATTGCACTATCTATAACTATAGCCTGCAATGATTTACTGAAGCTCAAATTTCCCATCTAGGAATTAAGGATTTTGACCAGTTTTCATCTTTGTTTGATTGCTTGTTGAACATGAATGATGTCTCATCACTAAAACCAACTTTCATCACTTAATTCAGCCCCGTTAAGAATAGGATTGGTGAATGTTTTTATGTATTTGTTTCATCATTTACAATTCATTATCAAAAAGTAGTGTTGATAAATTGTCGTTTTGATAGAAAAGTGTCGTAAAGTCTTCAATTTCGTCGAAAAAGTGAAGTGTCGTAAAAATATTCCTTCATAGCTAATCGATTAAACTATTTTGTGCATTTGATTTGATTTCATTCAAAGCGTCGAAAATTTTTGTTTCTTCAAACTTGAAAGTGTCATTTAGTCCTCCTTTCTCTCTTTGAAGAAAAATTGTCTAAAATCGCAATTTTGCGTGAAGTATTCTGAATCATTTCTGCATTTAGTTTTCCTTGTTGTCTCATTCACATTAAGGGAAGCTGGAAATAAATACATGCATTTTGCATTGTGCATATTAAGGTTTGTGAAGGCTTGATAGGAATAACTAGGGAAATTGCATTAGATGTGACGCTTACTCTTTGTCAAAGATCCGATTTCTTATCCTTTAGTAGCTAAGGTTTTCATCGTTCAAACTAAATCAAAAGTTTGTTTATCATGATAGTTGCATTTTAGGAATTGCGAACATACATCACGTGGTGAAGCTTCAAAGGCAAATCTTTAAGCAATATCAACTTAAAATGAACCTGAAATAATCTAACAACGCTTTGGAACTTAACGCAACACATCTAGAGGTCTATGCTAGACATGTGTTTTGGCGTCTTTAAACCTAGTGGTTGTCGTTTTCACTAAAGGTTGGGTGATTCCTCCTCTTTGATTCGATAAGTGCTAGTACATAGTTGTGCTCCCTGTACCGTCGCGTATATAGTGGGAGACCCCAATAGGTTGAAATCCTTTATCCCTAGGAAGCCGAGTCTACCACCTTACCGATCATAATGCACCGAACACAGCATTCAGGAAGACTGACTGTCGTATAGTAAATCCTTAGTAATTTCTCTCTAATTTACCACCAAGGTGTATATTGCATTTTTGTGATTAGTTTGGTAAACCCTCTTGATTAGTATCTCTAGAGCAGTCACTTTTTCTCCTTTTCAACTCCTTAAAATAAAAGGTTCATCTGAGCGCTTGTCCTTTCAAGCTCATTAAACAACGAAAGCGACTAGAGTCATTTTTTGCTTTTTCTCGACTCTTAAAAAATGAAAAATCAAAGTTAAGTTCGAGTGTCGTAAAAATTAATTGACCGCGGATAACATCCTCCACGCTTGTTTTTTAGTTGATCTTAGGTTGAAACATATGGCGACAAATCTAGAGTCCACCAATCAGGGAATTCCTTTTGATGGAAATCCTAGTCCTTTTCCTCCATTTGGAAATATTGGTGCTCCATATATGGCTACATTGTCCCTTCTGGGATTTACCATTGGCTTGCTAGTATGGTTGTTTTCAACCTCTTTGGTTCAAAATGTCATGATTTCTCTGTAATCAAGTACACCTCCAACTGGACAAAATCAACCTCCAGTTGATCCTAAAGTTGACCCTTTTTCTTCTTCCTCGGTTGTTTCTTCCTCCCTTTCTTCCTCTTCGCCTAGTGAAAGTATTGGTACTAGTAACCAGGTGGCTAAGAAGAAGAAGAAAGGGAAGAAGAAGAAGAAGAAACAAATTCAGCAGAGGGGAAACCAAGCAATCATTGCTTTGAATGCAAAATATGATGAGAAACCATCCATTAAGCCTCACAAAGTTCGATATCCATGCAAACTTTGTGCAGGTGACCATCTTCTTCGAAATTTTCCTGATATTCCTCAGATCTTAGAAGAATGGTCTTCTCGTTCACATCATCTTGTGTCATCAACCTTTGGAGATCATGTTGGTGACATACCATCAACTAGTAATAGTAAAGTTCATGGAAAGAAGGAAAAAGTTAAGTTTCCATGTAAGTTATGTGAAGGGAATCACCCCATTCACCTTTGTCCCTATCCAGATGAAGCTAAGAAAGTGTTGGATAATTGTCTTGCTTCACCACAGTGACTTCCATCTGGTTACAGGAAACTATCCCTCAATCCTTCACTACTTGATGAATTAACTAGCCAAAATCAACCATCGGTCAAAACCACTCTCTCTGAAAGTGAATCCAATGAGTCTATACCCAACCCAAATAAACAGGTCAAGGTAAAAGTTGACTCGATTTCACCTTCAGTAAATCGTACCTTTCCCGAAGAGAGTGAAAATGATACCACTCAGGTATATTTTTGTTTCTTCAGATTCAAATGAGCTTGGGGGCAATCCACCTATTCCATCAAGACACGAGGAAAATCCTCCAATTCTCGTAACTCAAGGAGCTATTTCTCCCGTTTCTATGATACCCCCTCCAAGTAGTCTAGTCACTTCCTTTGATTGGAATTGACTGGCAGGATTTTGCCTTCCTTCTTATGTGCCTTTCTAGATCATAGTACAAGTTTGTAAAATGATTGTATCTGGCACTATTATAAATTAAGGTGCATCAATGAGCATCCTTTCCTCAACTGCTTAGAAAGCACTTGGTTCTCCACCGCTTGTGCCAGTTACACAGAATTTGTTGGGTTTTAACAAAGGAACCAGTCGGCCATTAGGGATCCTCCCTCAGTTACCTATTACTTTGGGAGAAAAAACCATTTATCTGAACGTGATGGTAGTCCTAATTCCATTAGATTACAACTTACTTATTGAGCGTGACTATGTTTATGGCATGGGAGCTATTGTTTCCACACTCTTTCAAGTGATTTGTTTCCCGCATGAAGGCAGAATTGTCACCGTTGACCAGCTTTCATTTCTCGGTTCAAATTAGCTCCTAGTCAACCATCTTACCTAAATGATCCTTTTGTACCAATAGTATCATCCCCGCCATGGGTTAACTATGTGGCAACCTGTTCCATACCTACATCAACTGACGATCAATTCAGTGATGTTGTACATCATGTAGTAGAGGCATTGGAACCAGATCTCTCTTTCATGACCTCTTATGAGTTGTGATTGAATCTGAGGATCATTCTTTGTCTTGTGTCAACCTCGTTAAAAAATGAAACAAGGGTTCCCGAGGATAGTTCTTTGTCTTGTGTCAACCTCATTAAAAAATGAAACAAGGGTTCTCGAGGATAGTTCTTTGTCTTGTGTCAACCTCATTAAAAAATGAAACAAGGGTCTGAGGATAGTTCTTTTACTGGGTCAACCTCGTTAAAAAATGAAACAGGTCCATGAGGACAGTTCTTTTACTGTGTCAACCTCGTTTAAAAATGAAACAGTCCAATGAGCATAGTTCCTTGTCTTATGTCAAGCTCGTTAAAAAATGAAACAAGGAATCAGAGCAAAGTTCCTTGTCTTGTTTCAAGCTCATTAAAAAATGAAACAAGGTCCCAAGTTCTAAGTCGAGTCTTTGAATAGATCTCGTAAAATCCCAGTCGAGTCTTTCACTTGATATCGTAAAAAGAACCTTCATTCCATCCACTTGATATTCATGAGTAGTCTACTTAGGTGAATGTAATGAAGCTTGGGGGGGCATGCACCTAATGGTAAGGTTTAGTTTCCCTATAGGTTATGTGAAGGGAATCAACCCAGACACCTTTGTCCCTATCTGGACGAAGCCAAAAAGGTGTTGGATAACCATCCTGCTTCACCACAACGACTTCCATCTAGTTACAGGAGACTCTCCCTTTCATCATGCTGGGGGCATGCAAACATTTTCAAGCATAGTTTTTCGTTTCAAGCTTGTGTAAAAATGAAACTGAATCTAAGCATAGTTTTTTGTTTCAAGCTTGTGTAAACATGAGACTGAATCCAAGCATAGTTCCCTATGGTTCAAGCTTGTCTAAAAATGAACCCATTTCCATTTTAACCCTCGTGATTGCCATTTTATCGGCCTCGTTTATCAGATGAGCCTTGGTATCATTCCATCACCACCATCTCTTTGGCCGATCATACGCTTTTAATTGGTTGTTTTACCCTTTTGAGGAATAGTTGCAATGAGTGGTCTTATTAGCCAACTTATTCACATAAATCAACATGTTTGAGAAGTTCCAACATCACCGAAACCAGTTGCTACCCTAGACAACACTCGTTCCTCAAAATAGAGTCCTCTTTAAACTCTTTTCAAACTCTCTAAATGAGAAAAGATTGTCGAGCACTTGTCCATTCCAACTCGTTAAAGTATTGGAAACGACATCTCTCTTGTATTATTTTATGCTTTTTCGGACTTGAGGGATTATTTTACAAAAAAGAACTAATAGAGTTTTCTTTTCATCCCTTTTCAAACTCCCTAAACATGAAAAGGACCGATTTATCTTTGTCATTAAACTCGTTAAAATATCATGATAGCAACAAACTTGTCCATCTAGACAAGACCAAGTTTCACTGTCGCTAGACTCATTAAAACATCAAATAGCGATGGGTTTGCTCAAAGGGCGAATTATACAATAAGCATATGTTATCCTCCTCAAGCTTGATATAAAAATAAAGAGGTATTGGTCAGCCTGGGGAAAATGGGGGAAAATCTAGAGAACTTATGGTAGCGAGTCACTCTTGAACATGACACTTTCACTTCATCTCCATGATTAAGCTGGGTTGGGACATTCCGTTTGATGGTTATCATATTGTTGGTCTATCACACCATCCATCACTTTTGTTTTGGTTCAATGCTACCAATTCATCTCAGTGTCACCGATATGTTCAAGAGAAGTCATCCAGTTAAAGTCTCATTCGTTGCAATACCACAAACCTTCATTTTCATGACCAACATTCCTAAACCTTGTGTTGTTAGTTTGTTTTCATCTCCAAAGATCATTTACTTCATTTTGTGTCGTAGATGTGGGATACATCAAGGCCCTCCTACGATGAGTCACTTCTTGTCGACATCAGCTCATCATCCAAGAAGTTGACTTAGAAACGCCCTTTTAGTTCTTTGAAGCTTGCATACATCAATGGCAAGCTTCTCTCTTTCGGCGACAGGTTGACATCAATGGCTTTCGGCCGAAATATTTTGCATGGTGTTCGACATCAAATCATCTACTCACACCACGCGAAATGTTCTATAGTACCTTGAGGGTCATCTTCATTATCGGTGATCCCTCTCGCGCCTGTTAATAGCTTACATCATTGGCTAGTAATCAGGCGATGTCTCTCCATGTTCGACCTCAGAACATATTTTCACATGGTTAGACTTGTACATTGAGTGAAGATTGAACGAGTTTGAAGACCCTGGATCTAGTTTCATCCATCCGGGATGCGATATATTCAGAAGTACAAAAGCGACAAATGTACAAAGGCTTTACACAGATGGTCATCCTAATCATGGATCACAAATATATATCTGTAGAATCACAAATCTATATCTGTAGAATCACAAGTATATATATGTAGACAACTATCTGATCTATGTACATGTAATGAAAGTTTATAAGTTGGGCATGGGAATGCCTGCCTCAGCTAGTTCATGAGAAAATGATATTATCATGATGTATTGTATTGAATTGATGCAGGTCATCTTCTAGTTTGAAACTTCTGATCCTCATGATAAAGCATTTCACCTGACATAGATATTTACGACCTCATGCTTTACGGGGAAACTGTTATAGGCATATTTGGGCACATCAACCCCAACTCACATGTCGATGATATTAGGGTTCATCAACCCCTAATATAGTTGCTTTATTCCCTAAAGAAACTTAGTCATTTGGATGCCTCATTCTCCAAAAGTTCCATCACAAAATTCATCCAAAAAGTGCCTAAAAGGGATCATTGCAGAAAGCCCTATGTTAGGGTGCTATGCATAGCAGGTACCACACTGTCAAAGTGTTATTCATCATAGTTTGGCCCTCTCTAAGGTGTGATGGACGAGGTAAGACGAAATTCCGGGAGAGTTTGAGAATCAGTTTCTCATGGAAACTTCTAGAAACTTCTCCTGTGCCACTTGCCCCTCTGAGTTCGCCCAAGGATGACTAAAGGAATTAGGAAACCACCTCCAATTACCCTCTTTCATGGAACCAATTCCTAAAAATAGAATGGCATTCATCATCCTCATTGATGACTCAACCTCCTGCATTCATCTATAAATAGGTCCCTCATCCAAGAGATCTAGAGGCTGAATTATTCTAAGTTGTAAGGAAGTGCTACTAGTTTTAGTATTGAGGTGAAAGCATTATGTCATTGTTGGTGTGTTCTTGCTGATTCATGAGGTGAAGAAGGCTTGAAGCTGGGAGGATGGCGCTAGATCAGACTTCTTATGGGTTGTAATTCTCCTTGATATCAATAAAGTTCTTCAAGATTTTTCCCAATTGATTGTGTTAACTATAAATGCATTCATTTGTTTATCATATTTTTGATTCTATGATGTTTATGCTGTGATGTATCATTATGCTTTGACAGGTCTTTGTTTCTGTAGCTGTGCAGGTACTCTCCAAGCGTGTTAAGTACAAGGAGGAGTTACGGGATTAGCCAAAGGAGAGGGAGATCAAGCAAGGATTCAAGCGAAAGTTACAAGTTGGTCTTTCATAATCTCTTTTCGTATCTGTCACTCATAGGAAAGATATTGAATTTCTTTGACTGTTGTTTCTAGGTTCGCTACCAAACCTAGAGGGTTAGTCGTTCGAAAAGACACTAATTTTCCCAGAAACACCCTTAGAAATTGCACAAGTCACCCAGGCAAGGAATTACCTAAGCCCTTGAGCCTGGGAATTGCACAATCTCCTTTTCCAGTGTGAAAAAGATGTTTCCCAAAAAAATAGAGTTGGCATCCCTAAAAAATAGGAGTTTCCCAATTGATGTTTGGTTAAGTCCACTAAGCTGCTAATTATGACTTTCAGACAAGTTGCGCTTTTTCCTTGATTTTAGCAATTTGCGTCAAAAACCTTAACCAGCATATATCTATATAATAGAAACCCCTAGAGCTCACTTGCACACTCGAGATTAGAGCTCTATATTTGCCAAGGATATCAAGGAATTTTCGGTTTAGTTTGCAACGCTTTCTTAGGTAAGTTTTGCATGTTTCACATTTTTTCGCTTTTTCTATCGCTTTTCATTGCTTCGCTTTTGTGAGTGTTGTTTTTCTTGTTTATTTTCATAGTTGATGGATTTTTATCTTATATTAGCTTGTACAAGTGTTAGTTCAGTCCGTCGTTTGCTTTTTACTAGTGTCACATCAGCTTCTTATTCTTACCCATTAGTGGTCGTCGTTTCGCCAACTCCTTACGCATGTTGTTTTTCCTTTTGCATTCTAATCTTCTACACTAGATTTTCACCAATGTATCTTTCACTTAGTCAAATATGCACTCTTAATTTCACTATCACTTAGATCTTCCACTTTCTCATCCTCTTCCCAGGCAGATCTGCCTCTTCACGAGGCTTGAGCCTTAGAGTTTCACAATGCATAGTTGATCATGGAAACTAATGGCCTATGAGACTACACAATGTGTAGTCCCTAACTTGTCAAACTATGCATTGTGCAATTCGAGGGCTCAAGCGTGACACTTAGACATTGAGACTAGGCAATGTGCAATCTCTCCCTTAGTCTGCCCAGGCTGAGACTACGCATTGCGCAGTCTCAAGCCCCAAGACTCTCCCTTGACTGTTGGGACTATGCAATTAATGAGGTTAGTCTCTTCCCTCAGTCCAGGAATTGCACAATTTTTCATCTCAGTCTCGTGGTGTCTTCCTTGATCTTTATTTGTGAGTCATTTTTCTTGCGCTAACTACTTCCTTGATCTTGCTTTGTGTGTCATTTTTCTTGAGCTAATTTATGTTTATTATGAGTGCATTTTTCTCCTACATGCACTGTAGTTTTGGAGCACTTCTCTTGATCAATTATTGTCACTATGGCTCCCAAGAGATTTGTCTCAAAAGGCACTACAGAGAGCAGTACCGGAGAGGCAATTGAGAGTACTCTAGTGAATTTTCGAGTTTTTTGAGACACTCAGTTGTTTATAGACAAAGAGTCGAACATTACATGGCAGAAGGTGAATGAACTATTCTCAGCAAAAAATTCAAAGAAGATAATGAAGATCGACATGTTTACATCAATGTCCAAAGGTTAGGATTACACAAGTTTTCATGAAGGTACCCAGTTTTTCCATTGTAGACATTGTTAGTTGGATATTATCCCATACAGATAACAAGAACATGAATCTCAACAGTGTTAGTGGACAAAGGCTTGCATCTTTTATGGCACATGATTTTCAGAGTATGTATCATTTTTTGCTGCCAAATTCTTACATGGATTCCCATTTCTATGCAGTCACCAGCTACCTAAGCACAAAGGATATCTTCCAAATTTGGGTGAAATAGCCTTCCAAATTTTTCCAAACACCCAACAATGCTTACAAGACCAAATATCTCAAGAAGTCTTATCATTACTTAATAGTCTTATGTTGTCAGATCTATGGCCAAAGCAGTACTGAGACCTTTCAAGAAGGTTGGGCACTCTTGCTTAATCAGTTTGTGAATGAAGGAAAACCATTCAATTGGACGGCTTTGTTGGATCAACAATTGAGTACCCATGAAAATAATGTTAAAAACCCTCCCAAGGGCAAGCAAGACAAGTTCTACATGTCTACTTACTTGTTGGATGCAATCTGTGCTCAGAAATATTTTCCTGACATGATTTGGAACTGGTCACCAAGAGAATCTGTCATGCATATTTACTACAAGTTGCTTTTAGAGTGCATTTACAAAGGAGTAATTGAAAATATAACTGATCACTTCCTCATTCCTTTGTACAAGTTAATATTTCAAGAGGAGCCACCTTGCATGTCCCATGGGGCAATGGAAACAGTGTCAGAATTAGCAGCTTGGTTTGCCTTACTGGATGGAACTTTTCTCAAAGTGCTTGGTAGTCAAAATTCTCCACATCTTCTATTGAGATATGCCACCAAAAAGTTGGTCATGCAAGAAGTCCCTTATCATCTTTCCATAAGTTTATTAGAAGTTTTGCACATGAAGAAGAAGGAACCTTGGCCTGTTCTTCCTTTTCAAATTGGATTGTACGAGATCAACAATTTAAAGGTTGAATACACTAAAGGCAAGGAATTAAATTGGTATGATCCTAGGAATGTTTGCAAACAACATTGTGTGAGGATTCATTTCCAATGGCCAAGCGGGACATTTTACAGGCTCAAGGAGGAAGAGGTCAAGAATTGTTACAATGCCTCCAAGTCCTGTGAACCAATCAGATTCACAAGAACGTCATAGGTTACTCCTCAAAAAGAAGTCATCCCAGAGGTAGAACCAGCAAAAAGGCGCAACCCAATGCGCGAAAAGTGCAAGAGGAAAGTTGCACATAGTCTAGTGGAAGAGTAGAGACGCAAGATGAAAGCAGATATAATCATCCTAAAAGCGGCCATAAGAGCATAAAAGAGGAGGAAAAAGAGGAAGCAGGAGGAAGATATGAAGCATAGGGAAGAACAAGAGCAAAAAATATTGGAAGAAGAAAGGAAGAAACAAGAAGAAGAAAGGTGGAGAATAGAAGAAGAAGAAGCAACATGAAAATAGGTTGAAGAACAAGAGAAGAAACAACTACTAGAAGAGAAGAGAAAACAGTTGTAGGAGAAGGAACTTGCTCAATAAATCGAAGAAATAATTGTAATTCAAGACATGGAGGTGGAACCGGAATCACTAAACCAAGATGTTGATATCATGTCGAGTACTCAGCAAGTCACCATTCAATCACCCCCTCCTCTGATAGTAGAGCAAGCTCCAAGCAAAGAAGAGGAAATTGTTCCTTTTAATGATGGTCCAGTCATGGATACGTATAATATAAATTACGATGAGCTTCAGAAGAATATTTTACAAGTGATAAAGAAACAATTTTTGGATGATCTTACATCTCTTGCATTCATTAGAGAAAGGGTGATTATAACGAATACCAGGAGAAATACAAAGGCCATTGCTGCAACAAACTTGGCCTTTGCAAGTGATACCAAGTCAGATATGGAGTATCTCATGACCGAGAATAGGTAGATAGCAAAGAACTTGTAGGATGCAAGGCAACAAATTGAGCAGCTCCAAGCAGAGGTCCAGAAAGCAACTCCTGCAAAGGTATATTTGGAAGAACTTAAGCCAACCATACTTGGTGAAGTATTGAGATTGGGAGAAACCATGTGGAGCCTTTATGAAGAGCTTATCAGAATGCATAAAGCAGTTGTCTGCTTGCATGACATGCAACAGAAGTGCAAATATAATGCTAAACCCTTTAAGGTTATCCATACATCCATCATTTCCGTGCATGAGTGGCTAATGCAACACAAAGGTGCATCATCCGAATTAGCAAATAAAATAAGGAAACGGGCAAAGTTGGAGAAAGAACAAGTTCATATTATCATCCAGAGTAATAAACAACTCGCCGCATCCATCACCAACATTCAGGCCTCATATGAACGATTATATAATAGCACATATTTCATGGTGAATCGCATAAGATCCATTTATTTGGCTCATTGATTGATACCAAGCACAGGAATAAAGTTAGGCAGGAGGTTGAAGAATACTTGGACTAGATTAGGCAGATCGCCACCAACAAAGATATGAAGGCTAATAGGAAAAATATACAGAAGTACATTGGCGGCCCTGCCTAGATCAAAACCATGTTGCTCCTGTAGAAGAAGGAAATTCAAACCGGTTCCAAATTAGTCTACTCAGATGAAATGGAGGCTAGAGTCTGCTTCTAGCCTGATCCCATTGCACAGTTTGGGGAATTCATCACACATTACAAGGCTTAGCACCATTATGTGACCAAGCAACTACAAGTTGAAGTGGTTGAGCTGGAGTTTTCCCAAACTTAAGCTTAACTTGTTTTGTCTTATTAGGTTGTCTAGTTGACTCTACCCAATTTTGTCTTACATGAGTATGAGCAATATTGTAATATTTTTTTGTACTTAATTTCAAGTGAAATTCCAAGTGTTAATTGTGGAATGTGAAGAGTCAATTTGTAATGAAGTCCAAAGGTCATGGTTGAAGGAAGTCAAGAAATCATGAGGTAAGTCAAAAGGTCATAAAGGGAGATGAATAATCACCCCTTTTGTTATAAATGTACCCTCATTAGTCATGAAAATGGATTTTGGTTGGGATTTTGGCTTAGGAACAAAACCTTGGGAGTTTTGTTGAGAGTCTTGGCTTCTCCGTAGCATAGAGGGAGTATCTTTCTTTGGAGGAGCAAGTGTTAGCTTCATGTTCCACTATTGGGACTAGTGGTTTGTCAATTGTATATGTATGCTTGGGACTTTCACTTTAATAAAAGCTCAAAGTCGGCATGTTTTCATGCATATGTTTTGAATATAGTAGGGCTATTCTTGTTATGTTTGCAATATATATTATTTAATTTACACTAACACTTAAGAACTATTTCATTTTCATTAGTATGGATCTTGTTGAATGCATGTTGTTTTATATTTCCATCATGGCTAACTTGTGAACTATTTTGCAGGATATCTTGTGATGCCTGTTATGCTCATGTGTTCCTTTCAAGCTACGTATTATTAGAAGCTTCTAAGGGGCTCACTCACTTTTCCTTCATCATGTTAGAACCTTTCATGCGTTGCACTTGAACCTTCACAAAGATATAGACTTGTTTCACCAAAGTCACAAATACATCATTCTATGTGTTATCGCAACCAAGGCATAACACTAAATCCCACTATTTTGGCAACCAAGTCGTATTCTAGATGGGGCTCCTACTCCAAATGGCATGAGGTCTAATTGGGACTTGATATCGGGGAGACCCCTGGAATGTTGGCGGGTCCAACACCATCAACATTTTTAGCACTAAAAGAAGGGCCAGACAATAAGCTGAGCCCCTGAAGTCTATTGTGAACTTTCCTATCATTTAATGGCTTCTTTCCATATCTTAACCCCAACATTTTTTTCCAGAACTGTAAATCTGAAAGTGCCCAAGGGGATAATTAATTACTTGTCAAATATGAATTTTGATGGCAAGGGTGGAACAACCATTCTTGAGCACACTACTCACTTTGTTGTTTTTTCACTCATCGCGACATTCATTGTGAGGATACTGCTTTCCAGTTGCTCGTTCTCATGTTCGAAGCATGTGTTAAGGAATGGTGTTACACATTTCCAACCGCTTCTATTATGTTAAAAACTTGGTGTGAAACTCTAATTTTGGCACACATAGTTGTAGTATTGTAACTATTGTTTTAATAACACTAAGATCCCCCATCTAGTCAATACAACCACATGATGTGTTTTTATGACAATAGGATTCCAAATTTTGACCTCGTATAAGCCAAATATTCATAGTATTAAGCCTCCTAGGAACCACCAAAATTTAATATAATTCATGTAAATATGTGAAGAATTAAAATGAAATAGAATTAACAACATAATCACATGCATCATGCATAATGCAATTATTTTCATAACATACAATAAATAGAAAATTTTGCATATTTGTAAACAATTATAAGGTGCTTATCTTTTAATTGAAGAAGATCCATGAAATTGATTGTATACGAGAAACTCTCTCTCTCTCTCTCTCTCTCTCTCTCTCCCCCCTTGTGGGAGATTGTTTGAATGAATTCCTTAGTCAATGGAAAAAAATATTGATGAAAAATGGCCAACATTACGTCTAACTTTAGGAATGTAGGACTCCTGCAATTCCCATAATGATGGCACTCAGTGCCATGTTTCCTTAATTACATGAGAGGATTGTTCGACCAACCTCTCACATGCATTCAATGATTGGTTTTAATAAGTAGAAGAAGGTGGATGACATCATTTAAGGCACATGGTGAAAAAGAGATGAGTTGTAAGGTTGACACTTTGCAAGTGGAATATTTACCTTCCCCTAGGCCCCTTTTTCTCTTCCATTCTAATGGCATCATGGCCCCTATTATGCTCTATATAGAGAACTTGGACCATTATATTATATCACAACATTAATATTTACATAATTTTATTATACCATGGTGAGCCTAACACATGGTCCATATATGTATATTTACATCATACATGCCTAGCCATTCATTAGTGATTTCATGACCTTGAGATACATAGCAGGAATCCCTATTTAACAGTGAGTTTTCCTATTAGCATATTTACAACATTTGTGTAATTCTAAGTTATTATGAGCCAAATTTAAAAATTGGGGTATTACTATGTGGAGAAGTACATGGGAGTTTTCCCGTGAGATTTTCCTTGAAGGGATGTATGTGTGTGTATGTTTGAGAGAGGGACATATATATCCCCATTGGAAACATACTTTTAGTAGATGGTCTAACCACTTGAGTTAAACCTTGAGCTATATATATAAACACTCTTAGAGAGTATGTGTGGAGAGAGAGAGAGAGAGAAAGAGCATGTGTTTGTACATACGTAGAGAGAGTATGTGTTTATACACAAACTCTCTATGAATGTGTGTGTGTACAAACATATGAATGTGTGTGTACAAACACATGCTCGCTCTCTCTCTCTCTCTCTCCAAATACCGAAAAAAAAAAAAAAAAAAAAAAAAAAAAAAAAAAAAAAAAAAAAAAAAAAAAAAAAAAAAAAAAAAAAAAAAAAAAAAAAATTGGTTGATAATTAGTTTTTTTTATCCCCTTGGCTATATATATCCAAGAAAAAAAAAAAAAAAAAAAAAAATTGGTGATAATTAGTTGTGTTATCCCCTTGGGCTATATATATCCAAGGAAGACCTCATGGGGAAGTATTTGAGTACTTCATTATATTCCATGGATGGTATCTAGTGTAAAGTTGTTGCTATTATACATGACACTTGATCTAATAGAGACATCAAGTAATGCATGTAATAGAGGAGACCAAAACATGAGATGGACCCCAAGACCTTCTATATGAAGTTAAAATCACACAACCACTCGAGTTATCCCACCATACAAACGTACATGTTTGTATGTGTGTATATGTAAGTGTAGACACAACACACACACACACACTTTTCCAAGGAAAACCTTGGAAGATCCCTTATCTTTCCCAAAATATCCATACAATGGGAAACTCAACTACTAGTCATAGTAGAAAACCTCATAGGATTTCCCCTTTTCCCCAAAATATCCAATTGGAGGGTGATCCAAATCCTAGCCACAATAGTTGTTGGTAGGTATGTGTATGTGTAACATAAAACCCTCACCTACCCCCCACCCCAAATTACGCCCACCAACACACACACATGTATATACATGCCAACTACTATTGTGGCTAGTGGTTAATTCACCCTCCATTTTGATATTGTGTGGAAGAGGGAGGACCCTGCAAGCTTTTCTATATTTTTTTTGTGTGCGTGGAGGGGAATTTGAATTGGGCACCTATTAATACAACTTGCTAAATGCTCAATAACATTGGTGACAAATGGTTGAGCTAACTACTAGAGTTATATGTATGATATGAAACAAAACAATTAACTAACTTGATGATAACATAACAATAATAGTCTAATAATGTATTTAAAATAAATAGTAAAGATAAGGGAAATGAGGAATCACCCGCCCATATTTGTTGGTATCAGAAATATTTTTCAACAACTAACATGAAAGTACCGACCAAGAATATTGGTTTTTATGGTTGAAACACGAATTCCAATGGCAATGAAAAATATGAAACAAAGATTCACATTACTTTAGACTTGCTTCTAGACATATTTAAAGACGTTTATAAGGCCCATTAATTTAGATGTTTCCATGGACATTTAGAGACATTTTGCATGTACAATTGTGTGATTGTAATTATAGGTGTTTCTTTCTTTTTGACAAATTTGTTATGAAAATTTCAGTGCTTGCAACTGTGGAGGATGTTATGATTGTTTTCACGGTGGTAAATAAAAAACCATGCCACCTGAATTGTCAACCAAATGGTTGAAAATGCTAAAAAAGGAGAAAAAATATGTATTTCAATGGAAATTTGCGTTTTATGTGGGGTAGTATTTTCTCTAAAATCTCATAAAAGAATAAATTATAATGGTAATATAAAACAATTCAAATTTACTTCTACATAATTATTATTAGTGCACCAAACAAATACTTGCCATGTAGAACTATAAAATAAATAGTGAGTTTCGTATAAATCCGAATACCCTTAAACAACTCAAGTGATCATATGGACAGTTGAATTAAGGCTTCACTACAAGGAGTATGCATATTGAAGTAAATGAAGTTGATATGGTGCTATTATTAGAATGTTGTGGTTTATCCTGTCTAGTTTTGTTTGGATTTGTATGTCATCCTCAGTTTTGATCAATTTTGATGATGGGCTACAAAGAGCATGGTTAAGCGCTCATGAGCGCTACAATATGTATATTCAATTCTCATGAATATAATCAATCTTTTTCTTATGAAACAAAAAAATCTCAAATGATCATGTGATTTTAGGATACATAATTAACCTTCCACTCTTAAGTTATGCATAATATTTGACACATATTACCTTCTCTACTAAATCTAAATCATTTTTTTCTTAACCCATGAGACATCTCCCTCATTAAATCCCCACCAGGGAAGCCATTATATTTACAAAATTTTGTAGTTCAATATTGTTTTTTAGTATTTCAATACATAATATTGAGTTACCTATATGATAACATGTCATTTTTCTTTGGCGATACATGCTTGCACAAAGAAGACAAAATATTTTTTAATATTTGCTTAATTCAAGTAGATGTACATTTTTTACATGCTCCCAATATGGGAGCTCATGAAAGATGAATTTTATTTTTGTCCCTATTTGCATTCATTCCACATGGTTGATAAAATAAATAGGTCCATATTCCTTCTCCTTTTCTCCTTCATGTGCCCTTTCTTGGGTCGATGGTGTCATTGCTCTAAGTAGAGGGTGTCTCTCTTTTTTGCCATTTAATGTGATTACCAAACTTTTATAAGTGTGATTAACTAGGAACAAAAACTCTTGAGGGATTTAAAGTATATTTTATTAGGTCATGAGAGTATTGAGCCTTCACAATGGGACCACAACATTTTCATGCATAATACCATTTTTTATTCTATCAACAAAGTTGTAAGATAAAAAAGGTGACATGGATTTTGACACAATAAATGATTCCAAATATATATTAACTCAAGGAATGGATGTGACCAAATCGAATCAACATTATTCCCATAGAAAACTCCTAATCCTAAATAATCATGTGTGGTATACACGCATATTCCATGCAATGTAAATTACATCTTAGTCGAAATGTGTATTGATATATCACATACATGTACACCTTCCCATAATTGTAAAATTTAATCAAGGGACACATGTAGACATCCATCCTCATAACATGTTTTCTCCACATAAGTATGTGTATCAACATTATATATTCATTTTTCACATACAACAATGGGTGAATGTAATTATTGATGACAATCACTAGCCAAACAAAGTAGTTAGCCTCTAGAGGGAGTATGGTTTAACTCTTTCCATGGATATATTGAATTGGAGGATTTATATTTCCTCCATGAATTTTTGTAGCAATGTATCCTCCATATGCTTCATGACCATTGAATTAGTTGGGATCCATAAAACTCTAAGCTTGTTTTTATGTGAGACATGGCATTGTTGCATCACAACTAAGTCTTTATAATGAAACATTCTTTGAATCCTTGAGATTGTAGGCATGTACCTAGATATTTTATGTGGAGGAGCTCTTTTACTTGTGTTATTTAATTTATGATACACATCTTGTCCACATTGTGGAAAAATTTCCTTATCCATATCACACCCACCCCCTCCCCCCCAATAATAAAGAGTACAACCATTTGAACAAGCAAGATATGATATGTACCCAACAACCATGATTTTCCATAATTGTTTTATCTCTTTGTAATTGTGTAGGAGTACATGGTCTATGAGAAGAATATTATCTGTTAATAGCCTACCACTCATGAATAATATCGAAGTATAATGTCAATATCAAAACTATGTTGATAGTATGTCCAAATTAAGTGTGCTTGAAGACCCTTTAATATAAATAACATATAATAATTAATTGTAAAAAAATGAAACTAAGGTGATAGGTAACTCAATATTGGTGATATACATCTATTTGATAAACCATATGTCACTCTCAAGTTGTAGAATAACATGGTTTTTTCCAATTGGGTGTACCCTAAATCATTTATGAAAAGAGGTGTGGCAGTAACATTTTTAAGGTTGTTAAGAAAGGTATCTATAACATGATCATCATTCCAAACTCGTCTTACTTAAATGGATTGACCAACATTGAGCCCATGGAATTTGTATCCTATAAAAATCAGGCATGCCAACTTCTATATCATTTTATTAATCCCTCGCATACAAGGAATCACTAGTACTAGAATTTGGTCCCAATGGGTGAGTAGCAAGTAGTTTGTATTAAATAGTTCTCACAACAAATCTTTATGTGCTTCATCATTGAGATTTGTTGTTTTACTAACATTTTATTATAATGAAAACCATAGAGAAGTGCATTAAAAAAGTTTAAACATGTATTTTCTTATCATATTCCCAAATTTTCAAAAAATCAAGGATTGAATTTTAATGCATTTGAAAAAAAAATATATGTAAATAGGATTCAAGGTTGTAATGTTGTTAATGATTGAAACAATGGGTCAATGTTCACATGCCTAGAGTTCATCTTCAATTCTTTACTTTTGAACTGCCTCACATAATTATAGTGTCATAACGTATAATGCATGTCAAAGTACTTGTGACCCAAAATGGTGGCTTGATGATGGCATATCACGACTAGCATGCTAAAGTAGATCTCCAAATTAATTTATTAAGTATATGCAATGATTTCCTTGGTATTAAGGTTGTTATCCTACTTGTAGATAGTTGAATGTATTGTGCATGTAAACTCAATCCTATAGTAGGACCTTGAACGAGGAGGCAAATAAAGTGTCTGTGATCTTCAACAATGATAGATTTGTGTACATTTTATAGATTATGAGGGTATTGGTATAGTTTTCTAAAAAAATCAAATATGAAGTGCATCATTGTGACATCCTTGGTTATTTCCACTTATGTATACAATGTTAATATTGATAATAAAAAATTGGGTTGAGTCAAAGGGACACAGATTCTAGAGCTGAAGGGGTTAGTTGCTTGGGATATTTCTAAGGTTTCCTTATAGTAGGATCTTACCTGGTTCACGGCAATTGATACTTGTGAAAAAGGGACAAATCAGGGACGAGAATTAAAAGGAGAAAATGCGAAAACTATCAACTTGTAAGGTGTGTTGGCCACCTAATGCAACAAACTAACCAACAAAAAACAAATCTAGGGGACATATAGGCAAGTGGCACCATTTTGATAGGCTGACAAGATATTGACAAACAAAGGTAATTGTTTGAAGGTTGCGTAGGGGACAGCAGAAAAATCTCATTCGAGAAATCTGGGACAACACAAGGGACAAAGGAAAAATATCAATCAAACAACCTGGTACGCAAGAATGGGGGTTGTTCTGAAGTCTGGTGGGGGGATGGGGAAACAAGGAGGATAACTAGGGAATGAGAAATCAAGAGAATGGATCTCGAAGGCAGGGAGGAATACACAAATGTAGCAAGGAAATCAGCTTTTGGTTGGCAAGATGTTATGAAGAAATTACTCTTAGGTGAGGAACAATGGCCTCTCAATTCCCTGTTAGCCAGAGGGTGGAGATGGTTTTCTCTGGAGTTCCTTGATGTCTGGAGTGGAGGATTGTTCCTTAGATTCCTTAAAGGAGGTTTTCTGAATGCCTTTCTTACTATGGTTATTTTTACAATGGGTTTTGGATTTCCCAAGATGGGTGGAACCACTATGTAGTAACTGAAAGGTGGAGGTAACATGCCTATGGAATCCATGTGAATTGTTGAATGCTTAAATAGTTTGTGGGTGGAGGTGGTAGAACCTCTGGAATCCATGTATCAATTAGCAATTGGAGTTTACTCCCTTGAGCATAAATCCCCTCATTCTCTGGAATCTGGCTCGGGGGTGACAACTGCAAGTGAGAATCAGTTGCAATTTGTCTATGATTGGGTGGAGAGTTGTTGTCCCAAACTCAGTTGTCCAACTCTAGTTTCAATTCAAGATAAGTTTCTTCATATGTATCATGTTCCATGAAATTTATGTTTGGACTATTAAGCTAATTTTTTATTGATGGCATGAATTGTGCATGGCTCTTTTGTGATTAGAGAATGAAGTTTTGATGACCTTCAACATAGGAATGTGGATAAATGTCTCCTTGTGATTGCGGTTTTTTTCTAATGTGCTCTATGTGGGGAAAGGATATAATATATATCTAAATCTATATGTGTTGTATGTACTCGTTAAATACAATTGTGCAGTCAGTGTGAGAAAGCAAAAAAGAAAGTATAACAACTTGTGTTGATTTGACTAAATATTGAACTTAAATTTTGCACTGAACAAAGATGACTCACAAACACAATAGGAATATAAGGGAAACATGTATCAACCTTCCAACACTAGTGAATTCATTAGCATGATTAGCATCATGAGGTATATAGACTTCATTGAAATGAATGTAAAAATCATTGGAATTTTCATATTAATTATTGTGTATAGGAAGGAGAACACACATATATTTTATAGAAGTATATATATGTATATCTGCAAGCATCGCTGAGTTGAGTTGTCGATATTTTGGGCTTATCGCCTAATTTACCTTGCCAAGATTACATGTAGTTAGATGGGTAGAGGCTAAATACTGCAATATGAAATGGCCCCTATAATATTAAATAATCCTTAACCTCAGACCGTGTGTCCTAAACCTGTCTCTTGTACGGGAATTTTGTCTTAAGCCTGAAGAACAAAATATGAGCTTGTATATTCATATGTCGAAGCAAAGATGTCATATTCATATCACTTAGTTATGGAATGGAACATAATAGTTGAATTACATGAATCTTTTATATCGATTATTGGTCATGGTGAGCTGAGATAATTACTATATGCATCAGGGTCTAGCTAAAGCGGTAAACATCGTTATATAATACTTGTTTAAACGTATTTTAAACATCCCATAGGCTTTGGCAAGGCAGTTTAATTCCATGCACCCATGCATTAAAATATAAATTATATGTGTGTATGTGTATTACATACATGGAATGTTCGAATGATTATCAAGTCCATAGGTTTGAGGTCCCGTATAGCCAAGAGTGACTAGCACCAAGGCCAAATGTTGGGGCTCAACCCTGTGCATGCATATAGTTGGAGGCCTTAGCCCAAAGGACAGGTTGTGGAACCATGTAACTATGTGCTATAACCAGGAGCAGAAATTGAAATCTCAAGTGAACGACGAAGATCCATTTCCGAAATCAATTGTTATAAAATTAGTGGGGCCTCCCCCTTATGATGTCAACAAGGGGATGGGGGTCGCGATTTAATTTTTTTCATTGATTGAGTCGTGGGAAATCAACAGTTAGAAAGATAATGATGCCTCCCCTCTATGATTTCAGCGAGGGGAGGGGGAGGTCGTGCTAACCATTGGATTAATCAAATGAGAGTGGATTGTGGGATCTCCACCTTGGAACCGTGAATATGAACCAAGATAACAGGGCCTTCCCCCTATGAAGTTAGTGAGGGGGGGTCGCACTTAAATCCTAACCGTTAATCGACGTTGTCATGGGTCGTTGGATGGTGGAGGACAGAGAAATGGGAGGCCTAGGGTAAATGTATATGAATATT
>APFE031361841.1:85962-99407 GCA_000404065.3 Pinus taeda | reverse complement strand
ATCATGGTGGAAGTAATATAAGGTACATGGTATCGAGACAGACCACATATTCAAGAGCCTTGGATCCTCAAGAGCCCCCACCATATGGCAGTGTACTGACATGCCACATGGATACCATGTGGTTTCCACGTAGCAAGAAAAGTGATGTGGTACATTTGAAGTAATTAGACTTTAAAGGATCATAATTTTCAATCCCAAACTCCGATTGGGACCAAATTTATATCGCTAGAAAAGTCTCGTTGATATGAATATGATGACGACATCCAACTAAGTTCTAGAAACTTGGAAGAAGTTTAAAAAAAAAAACAAAACAAAACAAAACAAAACAAAAACAAAACAAAAACAAAACAAAACAAAAAAACAAAAACAAAAAAACAAAAACAAAAACAAAAAAACAAAAACAAAAAAACAAAAAAAACAAAAAACAAAAACAAAAACAAAAACAAAACAAAAACAAAAACAAAAACAAAACAAAAAAACAAAACAAAACAAAACAAAACAAAAAAAACAAAACAAAACAAAAAACAAAACAAAACAAAAAAAAACAAAAACAAAAAAACAAAAACAAAAACAAAAAACAAAACAAAACAAAACATTTCCTAACTGTACCCCGGAAGTTGGGTTAGCCTAGTAAACACATTCCTCAAGAGCCCCCACCATATGGCAGTGTACTGACATGCCACATGGATACCATGTGGTTTCCACGTAGCAAGAAAAGTGATGTGGTACATTTGAACTAATTAGACTTTAAAGGATCATAATTTTCAATCCCGAACTCCGATTGGGACCAAATTTATATCGCTAGAAAAGTCTCGTTGATATGAATATGATGACGACATCCAACTAAGTTCTAGAAACTTGGAAGAAGTTTAAAAAAAAAAAAAAAAACAACAACAACAACAACAACAACAAACAAAACATTTCCTAACTGTACCCCGGAAGTTGGGTTAGCCTAGTAAACACATTCCTAAGGGTAAGGGGTGATGTTACAATCATTAATCAAAGCCATTCATGTCATTTTAAAGCAATAGATTTAAGTGTTAAATCCAAAGAAAAATAATGTAATATGTCCAAAATATTTGTGGATATCTACTTCCACAATCATGCTAGTACCCTTGCAAACATGTGCATTATTTGTGACAATTTGCACACAAGAATCAACAACTATTTCTTCAATAAATTCAATGAACAACTCACCCATATAATACACGTCTTTGTAATTTCCAAAAGCATCCATCACTTTTGAGAAAAATAATGATCTACTCTATGATGATACCATGAAGGCCATGCTACATCCTACACTACAAATGTGGATGGCATGCTACAACAATCCATCTATCCATAAACATAATACTCTCACTCGATGAAGGCCATTATAATTTAATAAGTTTTTGGAGTTTATCCACCTCCTTCTTTTTCATAATCAATGGTGTGGCTCTAAGCTTCTCTAAACTGGGAAGCACATCCCTAGTTGGATTTGATCCAAATAGAGCTCGACACATGTCAAAAAACATAGTAGACTACGCAACATTACATGAAATGAAGTTGAGAGAGAAAAATAATTCAATGGTAAGGTTAGCCTCCTCTTGTAGCTCTTGATGAAAGATTGTATCCATTAGACTGCCACTAAGAACTTGCATCTTTCTTGTTGGATAGAATACAATGCCACTTCTACTTATACTATATGACTTATTCAAGAATGGAAGAGGAAGCTCATCCTTGTGTCCCCTACATGTTGCTACCACCTTCCCCAAGCCAATAGAATTTTCTCATGTCATAATTTCCATTTGGATTAAAGCAACAACTACAAATGATCCAATTTATTTATTATGTCCCACCAAATGGATTTTAACTCAATAGTAGGTGCTTTTAAAATTGGCATGCCAAAGGTTGCATGTCTTGTAACATCCCAAATTTTCTCCTTGTAAAATTGTAATTAATTTTTTTTAAACTTATGCATGGATACTTTTATTGTCTACTATATTGATCACCATGAGGCAGAAATACCATGGTTTGTAAACATTGTAAACACTTTCACTTTTTCATTTAATAAAATGATGATAACCAAGACAAATGGAGATGAACACCTTTAGGGTCTATGATACCATGAGTGGGGGAAGTTAGGTTTTTCTAAGGAATTTTTGTGGTGTTCCTTTCATATATTCTAACTTATCATCCACAACTTATTTAACATTTGAGTGTGGAGAAAACCATTTTCCTAGAGCTAAGCCATTATTCATATCTATTAGAGATGTGCCTCTCATACATTCTTGAAACAAGAAGATGTACTGGAGGGGAACTTCTTATTATGGGGGATGCATGGTAGATTCAAAGAAGAGGAGCATGGAAAGAAAAGAGACCCCCAAGGAACTGAACTAGCAAAAAACAAGTACCAAGATGTTATAGTTTAGGTCAGCCATGAAATTTAACACTATATCTTGCTGAAAGAACCATGAAACCAAGAATTAGTTGAAATTCAAACAAAGTATCTAAAGTGGGGTTTGAAAATTCTTGCACCTCACATTATGAAAAGTTTTAACAACATCATTCAGCAGGGTTTCCCCATAGATTGGACTACTAGTCTAGCGATACCTCTTTTTAAGAGTGGTGACATCAATAGTCCCTCCAATTATAGGACCATAATGATAAACCCTTTGTTTGCAAAGATATTTGGAAGTTTTCTAGAGAATACAATTAGAAAGTGGGTGGAAGAAATAGATAAACATGTTAAACGGCAAGCAGGTTTCAGAACTAAACATTCCACACTTGATGACGATATAACTTTAAGGTACACCATTAAAAAATTTTGGGAGAAAAAGGAGGAAGTATTTTGTTGCTTTGTTGATTTCAAAAAATATTTTTACACAGTCCCTAGAGATGAGTTTTGGCACAAGATGGAGGAACTTTGGGTTCCTATTCATCTTAGAACAGTTTTTTATAGGCTATATGAGGAGGTGAAAGTCATAATCAGAACTTCAGTTGGCATCTCTGAAAGTTTTAAGTGATATTAGGGTCAAGCAAGGGTACCCATTGTCCCCTACCCTTTTTGGTTTATATATTGACAAACTTGAAGAGTGGTTCAACTTACAAGGCAATGATGGTGTCCATTTGGGCGAGTTTGTTATAAGGCTTCTTTTGTACGCAAATGAACTTATTTTTATTGCTAAATATGCTCTTAGCTTGCAAGATCACTTACTTTCGTTGAGTTTTTTTTTTTTAGAAGCGTGGATATGCAAGTGAATATTCGCAAGATGAAAGTAGTGGTTTTCCCTAATAAAAGAAAACATAGCTAGCAAAAGTTCTACTTTGAAGGCAACACTCTTGCATAAGTTGCAAATTACAAATACCTCATAATTGACTTCAACAAAAATCTAAGTAGGGAAGGTTGCAAAAATAAAAGAACTTTGGGAGGTTGGAAAACATTTTATGCTTTTCAAAATAGGTGCAGAGAGGCAAAGTTATGGGATTGGAATACCACCCAAATCCTTTTTGGGCTTTTAGTGATTCCAATGGTTCTCTATGGTTGTGAACTATTGGCCTACATTACATCTGACTTACAATGCAAGCAAATTGAGAAAATTAAGAAACACTTGATGACAAACAAGTCCAAAATTAAAGGTTTAGTTCTTTATGATATTTTTCTAAGTGAAATGGGGGTTGCTCCTATTGAAGTTGTAACACTCTCCTCACACATCTACCCAAGTAACCAACCAACCGGGGTAAACATACAACGAGAGGCTAGTATAATTGGATTCGACCTCCTATGTGACCTTAAGGAAGTGGAATCGATGGAACACATCAATCAACCTATCCACATCAACAATAGAGATCACAGGAGACATGTCAACCACTCAGACATCTTGTCTTTGGGTCCCACTGATGTTCTGGACATCTTAAGCCTCAGTCGCTCTCATGCTATAGGCATGAAAACATCTAAAAACCCAAAGTCGCTCTCACAGGCTTGCTTGCCAGCATCCAGAGACCCATTTTTCCAATGTTATGCTAGCGAACCCAGGATTTGAGCCACTTTTTCAGGCCTAGAGCCCAGGTCACTACCTAGAATGGAATGATACTTAATATTAATTAAGGAATAGGGAAACAATGATGCAAAAGAAATAAGTTAAACAAGGCCTTAATCAGACCCCTACTAGCCATGACAGACATTTCGTCAAACATGTCATCAACATGTAACCTATAGGTGTAAAAAACATAATTAAGTGTAGGGATTTCATACTTAACTGAGAATCACTATGAACCATTGTTCCCTCATGTCATTTGTTGCATTATCATCTATTAGGCCATAGAAACATTATCCATTCATTTACAAGTAAAAACATGTTGAGAGCCATACATAGTTGTGTCATAAAACATACATATAACCAGCATAATAAGGACATAAATATCATAAGCATATCAACCATAAAATCGACATATACATTACTACATTTACACACGAAAATCAAGGGAATGGATTTCTCATTAATGAATGCAATAAAACAACCAGAGATGGGACTACCACGTTCCACCTGACCATAGAATGATTGAGCCAAATCTCTCTTAAGTCATTCACCCTCGTGCCATATTCCAAGCATGAATGTGGGACTCAAACCAAAAGAACAAACCAAGGCATACCGAGGTTAAACCACCTTACCCTCATCAATAGAAACCAGGCTTTATCGTAATCCATCCTGGATCATGAAGCCAACAAAATGAATACATCATAATAGGCTTTACCGTGATCTCCACCTGATCACTAGGCCAAACAATCATGGATGCCACCGGATTTCTCCACCTACACCGTGAGGAATTTTCATGTCCCCTAGTCTCTCTTGCTTTGCTACAATCCAAACCCGGATCACTAGGCCCTAAACAAATACCCACTCTCCAAGATTTACCACATATCCCAAACCCAAGATTACTAGACCCAACTAAGAGCAACCACCTCTTGGATTTACCATATATCCTTCCATTCACCGACAAGGATTCCTAGGTCCACCAAGGCAACACAATCCTTGCTTTACCCCAACCCACAATCTGTCTCAAGGGTCACTAGGCCAGTGGATTAACTATGATCCACAATCTAGTTCAAGGACCACTAATCCATGTGCTCTATCGTTCGGAGATCCACCCCACTCAACTTCGAATCCATCTAGCAATCCAACTCAACCAAAACATGAGAACCCCATCACACCATGGCTAGCCTGAAAAGACTGTTACACCTGCAAAAACCCATGGCATGATAGAAAATAACCACATGAAATACCATGCATGCCAAATCTAGCAAGGAAAATACACATGCAAATCGATAGCTACAATGAATCTTGTTATAGTTGCTTGATCCTGCTTTTCCCTGCTTGATCTTTGCTTCCTCTTGCCTTCCTTTCCTTTCTTGCTCCAATGCCAAAATGGTCCAAGAAAACTCTAAGTGTCCCAAAGTGAGAGAAAGAGAGAGAGAATAATGAGATAGATCCAAAACTCAATTGACAAAAGGTTACCATCTGATCCTTAAAATCCTTTTTATTAATGAGGCCTCTATTTTCTTCGTTTTCCATTATTTTCCTTCATTTTCCTCCTCACATGCAACCTGTGACCTTTCACCTCCTTTTCTCCTATTTTCCATTATTTTCGTAAATAAATGTGCCAAAAATGCCATTTTTCATTTCCAAAGCCTTTGCCATTGCCTTTGCCAATTTCCTTAGCCATAATAAACCAAATGAACACCCCCTAAGATGTCTTGCCCAACATTCAGGTTGGAATAAGTGTCCCATCAACCGTGCTTATTATTTTTGCCTTTATTAACTTTTATTACATTGAATTTTCACCAGGGCTATTACAAAACTCTCCCCCTCGGGGAGCACCTTCCTCAGTGTTAGACCACACCAAGACCTCAACAAAACCACTGAAAATCAAACATACTGCCCATGGAGCTTAATAACATAGGTCGATGCAATATTTACAATGATCACCACCATGCTGGAAAAAAAAAAAAAAAAAAAAAAACACACATACCGCTTATTGCAGATTTATAACTTAGCTCATGGCAGTATTTACATCCATATACATGTGTACATATACCAAACATCATCAAAACATATACAAAGACATATACCAAACATCATCAAAACATATACAAAGACATATACCAAAACACCAAGCCAAAACTGCTTTGCCTCAACTGCCAAACAAGGAAGGATACATAGCCCACATCTGATCCGCCATCTCCCATGTAGCTTCATTAGACCCAAAGTGCTTCCACTGCACTTTAACTTGCTCAATTGCTCAGTTCAGGAGCATGAGCACCTTTTTCTACAATACACACTGAGCCTCCAGCTAGAATTCACCATTTGGTTCTACCTGCAATACAAACCAGTCAATCACATGATCATCATCATTAACATACTTCTTAAGCAATGATACATGAAAAACATCATGGACTTTCACTATCGAAGGTAGTGCAAGTCGATAAGCTACTGGCCCAATCCTCTCAATGATACTAAAGGGTCCACAAAACTGTGGTGCCAACTTGGCACATGATCCAATTCATAAGGAGCTCTTCTTTGGTTTGATGCGCAAGTACACCTGTTCCCCAACCTAGATTTCCTTGAACAACCTCTTCCTATCTGCATAGACCTTTTTCCTATCATGTGTTTCCTTTATATTTTTCTTTATAACATGCATTTCCAGTTCCAAGTCTACCAACATCTCTGTTCCAATCAACAACCTGTTAACCGAATCACTCCAACTGATGGAAGTATTGCAACTCCACCCATACATGCCTCAAAAGGACTCATCCTAATGACTCATGATAACCATTGTTGTATGTGAACTCTACCAAGGGGAGATACTCTTCCCACTTCCTCTGTCGATGCATCACACACATCCTCAACATGTCCTCCAATATCCTGTTGACCCTCTCTGTCTGTCCATATGTCTATGAATGATAAGTTTTACTAAAGGCTAACTCTGTTTCCAAACCTGGAAATAACTCCTTCCAAAACTTGGAAGTGAACTTTGCATCCTTGTCTGACACAATCTTCTTTGGAACAAGATGCAACCTAACCACATCTTTGATGAATACCCGTGCTACGTTGCTAACTGAGAATGTAAACTTCACTGGAATGAAGTGTGCAACCTTTGTCAACTTGTCCACAATAACCATGATGGAATTATGTTGTCTCACCATCTTTGGCAACCCTGTAATGAATTCCATGGAAATGACCTCCCATTTCCACTCTAGAATCACGATCAGTTGTAGTTGTCCACCTGGATGTTTGCACTCTGCCTTCACTTGCTGACAACCAAAACACCTAGCCACAAATTCTTCTACATCCTTCTTCAAATTCGACCAATAATAGAATTTCTTCACTGCAGTCAATGTCTTCTAATAACCTGGGTGACCTAAGTAAGGTTTCGCATGAAACTCCCTCAATATCACCTTCTTGAGCTCACTACTATCTGACACATATATCCTATCTCTAAATCTGACCAATCCATCCACTGCAAGACAATAATCCATACCATGTCCACCCGCACCTTCACCTGTACCTATACTACCACATGTACCTGTACCACTACCTAAACATGTACCTGTACCTATACTACCACTTGTACCCATACCAATACCCTGCTGCAGCCTGTGCACAATATCCATATACCTTACATCCTTCTGACCTCCCTGCAAGATCCTATCCTGTAGATTTGTCCCATAGGAGCTCATAGTTTCCAAGTGATTCACCTATACCCATATGCTGAGAGCATCTGCCACCCTGTTCTCTTTACATTTCATGTACCTGATCTCGAAATCAAAATCACTGATCATGGTCAACCATCTAACCTGCCTAGCATTTATATTTGGTTGATCAAACAAATATCTCAACCCAGTATGATCACTCATAAGTACAAACCTCCTACCAAGAAGATAGTGTCTTGACATCTTCAATGCATGTATGATCGTTGCTAACTCAATATCATGTGTCGAGTAGTTTTGCTAGTGCTCATTTAGTTTCAACCACCTATCCATCTTGCATAAGGACTCCACAAAGTCCTCTCGCATCTGTACATACTACAAACTCTTTGTCTAGATCTGCAATATGTAGCACTAGTGCATGTGTCAACAACTGCTTAAGTTGATCAAAGCTAGCCTCACACTCCTCTGTCAATTCAAACTTCGTACCTTTCCTCTGCAATGATGTAATAGGATAAGCAATCTGTTAGAAGTTCATGATGAACCTCCTATAATAGTCTGCCAACCCCATGAAAGATCTCACCTCATCCACACTCTTAGGAGCTACCCACACCATGATGGCATTTGTCTTCTATGGATCTACTGCTATGCCTTCCTTAGAGACCACATGTCCCAAGAAATGTACCTCAGTCTGAAAGAAACTACACTTGTTGAGTTTAGCATACAATTGATGCGCTCTCAACAACCTCAACACTGTTGCTAAATGCTCGGCAAGCTCTTCCTCATTTTTAGAATATACCAATATATCATCAATGAACACAATAACAAACTTATCCAAATACAGACGCAACATACTATTCATCAAGCACATGAATGTAGTTGGAGCATTAGTTAAGCCAAATGAAACTACAACAAACTCATAATGCCCATACCTGGTCCTAAATGAAGTCTTGTAAAGGTCCTCCTCTTTCATGTGTACCTGATCGTATCTAGATCTCAAATCGATCTTCAAGAACACTACTACTCCCTTCAGCTGATCAAACAAGTCATCAATCCTCGGTAAAAGGTACCTATTCTTGATGGTCACTTTCTTCAACTGACTATAGTTAATGCATAATCTGAGAGTTCCATCTTTCTTCTTCACAAACAATATCGGTGCGCCCCAAGGTGATACAATTGGCCTAATCTATCCCTTATCCAACATTTCCTTCAACTATAGCTTTAACTCAACCAACTCAGGTGTGTTGATCCTGTAAGGTGCTTTTAATGTTGGAGTTTCCCCTAGCACTAACTCAATAGAAAATTCTACCTCCCTATGAGGTGGCTACTTTGTAATGTCCTTGGGAAATACATCCTAAAACTGTTGCAAAACTGGGTACCTTCTCAACACATCTGCATCCTCAACCTCCTTACCCTTGTCACTAGAAATGTATACTACAAACAACATATACCCTTTCCTGTTTCTACGCTTTTCTTGTATAGTTGTTACCATCCTAAGTGATGTGGATTTTGTCTTACCCTGCAAGACTCTTGGTTCCCCATTCTCGTCAACAAACTCAATGGCCTTATCATAATTGTCTTCCTTGGTTCTATGAAGATACAACCAATCCATGCCCAACAACATATTGTATGATCCCAACGGTAATACATTCAAATGTGTTGTGATAGGCATACCACTCAAATCAAATGCACAAGCTCTTACCCAATGATTAACTCGCTTCTTTGAACCTGTATCCAACTACACTAACCAATATTTTGCATGCAATTCCTTACTCAAACCACACTTTTCCACCAAGTTAGGACTAACATAGCTATAATTAGATCCAAGGTCAATCAAAATAGAAATAACCTGATCACAAAGCTTACCGTCCATCTCAATGATAGATGCATGTTGTTCAGTCTGTTTATTGTCCACTACTGCAAAGATACAAGGAATGCTCTTCCCTACATCCCCAATAGTATGTGCCTCTTGTGCACTGTATATATGAGGCCTACCACCCTGATTCTATGGACAATCTCTCTTAAGGTGTTCCTTGCCACATGTCCAACACTCCAACCGAGCAGTACCAACACCTTTGTGTTGCTATTGCGACTCATGTCCTTGTCTAGTTTCCTTAAACCTATTTTGCAGTGCCACATTTTCTTTCTCATCTGCATGTTGAGGCCTTGTCCTCTTAGCCTGTTATTTACCTTGACCTTTGTCTTTTCCCTTCCATCCTTGTTGAGATTCATTCTTACACTTTAATTGTTCATACAAATTCTTCAATTTCCCAATAACTTCCTCAAGTGACTGAGGCTCATCATACTCAATCTGATCTCTAAATGCTAATGGCAAACCACTCACAAATCATTGAACTTTATCCTTCTCATCAGTAAGATATGGTACATACCTCAATAGCTCCGGAAACTTGGTCATGTACTCTTCATATGTCACTGATCCCATCTTTAGCTCATAGAACTCTTTAGCCTTACTATCGTAGTACCTTTACGACAAGTACTTCTTCCTAAAAAGCCTCTTGAACTCTCGCCAACTCAAGTCATCCGTTCTGATGTCTCTGACCTACTTAACATCTTCCCACCAAATGACTGCTCTACCTTTCAAGCTGAAGATCGTTACTCTAGCCTTCATGTTATCTATGTAATCATGCATCTCAAAGAATTTGTTCATCCCAAATATCCAAGCCTCTACATCTTCCAGCTTCTTCACATCTCCATCAAAATTAGGTGGCTTCGCTTTCTTAAACTCATCTGGTAAGTATCCTCTATCATTACTCTTGTAAGGATGATAGTGATGATGACCATGATGTCTATCAAAACTAGAACTAGAATAGTACCTGTGCTCTCTGGAGTGTCCAACAACCTTCCATCTGTCACCGTATCAGATCTATCCAACCTGTGCCTACCAAGAGACCTACTACCATATGCCCCATTATTTCTATCCTCATGTCGATGGATGATTCGAATTGAACCTTGTCGCTGCAAGTCTGAAAAACTCTGAAGAAGTATAACATTAACCTCTGCTTGTTTTTCTTATGCCTGTATGGTCCAGTTATTATCTAATTTACAACTCCTTATTTCTTCTTTCAAGCTTCTCAAGGTGTCTGCCAAATCAGAAGAGTGCCCCACACCATGCTACACATCTGATTCATAGGGAGATTTTGTTTAGTCTACCACCATGCTAGCCATTTGGTCTCTTTCCTGTAATACATCATATGTTAGATAAATCAAATCACAATAAATCAATTTACCTTAGTATAATTTATGGAGGATACCTCATCTACAAGATCAACAAATTAGTGTGATACCTTTTTAACATAAACATATAGACATATGCAATTAAATGCATCAACACATAAACATCACTCTAACTAGCATCCAGCCATCAATGCAAAGCCATATCAACAATGCATGCTATGACCTCATGCATGACAATAAGCATTACTCCATTGTACACATTGCCACATGCAACCATCAACATTCATAAGCAATGCCAAATCAACTACAAATATGCATAGACGCATGTAGTCGAGCATAAGCGATCAATTCATGTAATCAACCTACAAGGCCCATACATGTAATCAAACCTCCAAGAATGTATCCTAACACACAAGGATGTAAGTAGGTGACATAAAATCAACATGTAAGCGACATGTAACAATATGTAACCAGTCATATACTGATGACGATGCATTCCACAAACTCAACATCAAATTCTCCATAACAACCTTACTTCAGCCATAATCAATCATCAAGCACATGTAACAAACACATGGATTGCAAGTGTAAGAGACACACATGCAACTGACATGCATGCATGACCAACACACACCACCCATCCAGACCGATGGATGAACCATGCTCTAATACCACTTTGTAACACCCTCCTCACACATCTACCTAAGTAACCAACCAACCAGGGCAAACATGTGGCGAGAAGCTGCAATGATTGGATTTGACCTCCTGCGTGACCTTAAGGAAGTGGAATCGATGAAACACATCAACCAATCTATCCATATCAACAACGGAAACCTCAGGAGACATGTCAGCCACTCAGACATCCTATCCCTAGGTCCCACTAATGTTCTAGACATCTTAAGCCACAGTCGCTCTCATGCTACAGGCATGACAACGTCCAAAAACCCAAATTCACTCTCAAAGACTTGCCTGCCAGCATCCAGAGACCCAATTTTCCAGTGTTATGTCAGCGACCCCAAGATTTGAGCCATTTTTTCAAGCCTAGAGCCCAGGTCACTGCCTCGAATGGAATGATGGCTTAAGATTAATCAAGGAATAGGGAAACAATGATGCAAAAGCAATAAGTTAAACAAGACCTTAATTAGACCCCTACTAGCCATGACAAGAATTTCCTCAAACATGTCATCAACATGTAACCTACAAGTGTGAACAATATAATTAAGTGTAGGGATCTCATACTTATCTGAGAATCGCTATGAACCATTGTTCCCTCATGTAATTTTCTACATTATCATCTATTAGGCCATAGATACATTATCCATTAATTTATAAGCTTGACCCCCAGGACATCCTTGTTAGTTTTGATGTTGTTTCCCTATAAACCTGCATCCCTATAATTGAGGCCATGGAGGTGATCCACCGCCTCACTGATCCTGATATTGCTCGATTAGTGGAGATCTACCTCACCTCCACCTTCTTTAGTTTTGAAGGAGAGTTCTTTGAGCAAACATGTGGTGTTGTCATGGGCTCCCCCCTTTCCCCTATCGTAGCTAATCTTTTTATGGAGGATTTTGAATCCAAGGCCCTAAACTCGACATGCCTCCTGCCGAAGCTTTGGAAGAGATTTGTAGATGACACTAATGTCATCTGGTCTCATGGCCAAGAGGAATTGGATCTCTTCTTCGATCATCTCAATTGTCAATCGTCAGCCATTAAGTTCACTAAAGAACAAGAATTCAATGGTTCCCTTCAGTTCCTTGATATTCTTATTTCTAAGAATAGTGATGGTTCCCTCTCCCACCAAGTGTTTCGAAAGAAAACACATACGGAGCAGTATCTTCATGCCAATTCCCACCATTTCCCAGCTCAGAAGTTGGGTGTTCTCAACACCCTAGCTACTCGGGCCCTTAGGATCTCTGATTAAAAAAACTTTGAGAAAGAGAAATCCCACCTCCTTAATGTTTTTGTTGAGAATGGTTATAGCAAGTACCTGGGTCAGAAAGCTTTCCTCAAAGCTGCCAAAAATTCATTAGCTAAAAGAGAACCGAAAGAGCAGGTCCCAGGCGTCCATTTTCCGTATGTTCAAGTGACCACTAATAAGATTGTCAGGATTCTTAAGAGGCATAATGTCCCCTCGACCTTTAGACCCCTCAACACCATTCGTAAATCCCTCAGATCTGTAAAGGATCCTATCAACCCTAAGGACATGAAAGGGGTTTATATTATTCCTTGTTCCTGTGGGACCCCCTATATTGGTGAGACTGGTCGCTCCATTAATCAAAGGATAGTGAGCATGCAGCTGACCTCAAGCATAGGAAAACCAAGTCTTCCGCTTTAGCTAAGCATGTCGAGAGTACCAAACATCATGTTTGCGTAGAGGAGGTGAATGTTATCGGTAGGGTTTCGCAGTTCCATCACCGAAATTTAGGGAAGCCCTTGAGATTGAGAAAAAACTGAACAATCTCAATAGAGAAGACAGATGGAAGATAAGCAATTGTTGGATCCCAGCCCTCTCTTCCTAGTTAAAGGAATTGATTTTTTTTTAAGTAATTTCTCATTATATATA
>APFE031361841.1:45797-76518 GCA_000404065.3 Pinus taeda | reverse complement strand
ATGGCTAATTGTATGCTTCAATCTAAAGGACTTAGTCTTAATTTTTGGGAAGAAGCAATTAACTGTGCAAATTACATAATAAATCGCATTCCTACTAAGGTTTTAAAGAAAATCACTCTGGAAGAAGCATGCAGCTCAATTAAACCAGATGTAAGTCACTTTCATGTTTTTAGAAGTGAGGCATGGGCCCATATTCCAGATGAGAAATATAAAGCTTTAGAACCTAAGAGTGAAAAATGTATTTTAGTTGGATATTCTGAAGATGTCAAAGGATACAGACTTATTCCACTTAAGTCCAAAAATGTTATCATTAGAAGAGATGTAAAGTTTGTTAAAAATATAACATAAAGCTTTAGAACCTAAGAGTGAAAAATGTATTTTTATTGGATATTCTGAAGATGTCAAAGGATACAGACTTATTCCACTTAAGTCCAAAAATGTTATCATTAGAAGAGATGTAAAGTTTGCTCAAAATACATCGGCCTACGAGCCTAGTTCGGCGGATGTGCCACCTCTCTCTATCCCTTCTACTTCTGAAAATATTTCTTCTTCAGATGATGATAGCAAGGATGAAAATCCTCCCCCACCTTCTCAGGATCCTCCTTTAGCTCCTCAGCTTCCAAAATAGATCCGTGCTACTCGGGATGCAGCAGGTGCTCTTGTCAGTGATCCTATAGATTAGCGACGTACACGTTCTCAGTTCGATAAAGCCTCTTCTTTACTGGCTCAAGCTTCGACTAATTATGATCCTGACACCTTTGCAAAAGCTTCAGGCCATCCAGATTGGGACGCAACTATGAATGAAGAATATCGTTCGTTATTGGCAAATGATACATGGGATCTTGTTCCCCTTCCAAAGGGATGAAAACTTGTTAGATGCAAATGGGTTTACATAACCAAGTATGGACCAGATGGAAAATTTGATAAACATAAAGCTCATCTTGTTGCTAAGTGTTTTTCACAAGTTGAAGGCATTGACTATACTGAAACCTTCTCCCCTATTGCCAAAATGAACTCTATCTGTCTTGTTCTTTCCTTTGCTGCCTCTTTCAAATGGGAATTCCATCATATGGATGTTAAATATGCCTTCTTGCATGGGGAATTTCATGAAGAAACCTATATGGAACAACCTACTGGCTTTATACAAACAGACTCCAACCTTGTATGTCGACTTAAGAAATCCCTTTATGGTCTCAAGCAAGCCCCTCGGACTTGGTAGGCTAAAATGGATAGCTTTCTTTGAGAAACTATCTTTTATAGGTGTCATTCTGACAATACTGTCTACACCAAGAAAGTGGGCAAGTCTCTTATCATTCCTGTTCTTTATGTTGATTATCTTATCCTTACTGGTAGTGATCCCAACCTTATAAACCATGTGAAATCTAGTCTTAAAAAGAAGTTTGCAATGACAGACTTAGGACACTTGCATTATTTTCTTGGTCTTCAAGTCTTGCAATCCAAGGAAGGTATTTCCCTTTCCCAGTCCAAGTATGCTTGTGATCTTCTACGCCATTTTCACATGGAAGACTGTAAGCCAGCCCTTCTCCCTTTCAGTCTGGAGCCAAACTTTCAGTCACTTGTACTTCCCCTGAAGTTGATGCTACCTTATACCGTCAACTTGTAGGAAAACTTTTGTATGTAACCATACTCGTCCTGACCTTTCCTTTGATGTTGGCCTTGTTGCTCGGTTTATGAAAAACCCACATGAAAGTCATTGGAAAGCAGCTAAAAGAATACTTCGTTATATTTGAGGTACAATTCAGTTTGGGATTCATTACAGTGCTGAAGCATCCCCTCTATTGGTTGGTTTCATTGATTCCGATTGGGCTGGTGACCCTGATGATCAGAAGTCTACTGCAGGTTATGTGTTCACTCTTGGTTCAGGACCTATTACATGGGCTTGCAAGAAACAAGGTACCATTTCTCCTTCTTCAGCAGAAGTAGAGTATCGTGGTGTCGTAGAAGCTAGTAAGGAAGCCTTGTGGCTTCGTCAGATCCTGTCAGAGTTTGGCTTTCAGCAACAGCATCCGACTACACTTTGGTGTGATAATCAAAGTGGCATTCAACTATGCAAAGATCCAGTCCAACATCAGCGTAGCAAACACATTGAACTGCACATGCGCTTCATCAGAAAGCTCATTCACGACCATGTTCTTGAAGTAAAATATTGTTCAACCGATGATCAAGTTGCAAACATCTTCACAAAGGCCCTCACAGAGGCGAAGTTTACTAAACTTCAATTTATGGTTGGAGTTCAGGAAGTTTTCACTAAGGGGGGATAGGCTCTAGTGCCTCCTTCCTTCTCCTATTGTGTCATATTTGTAAATCGTTCAATCCTATCCCAAGTTGTTCTTAAGGGGGGATGTTAGTATATTCCGACAAATAGGAAATATTTAAGTATAACTTGGTCTAGTGTAGAGTTAGGTAAAGTGTGTTTCTTTACTATGTACTTTTGTAACTTACAATCCGACGGTCATGATATGAAGTGATCTGACGGTTCATTCTCTCCTCGGTATTACCAACACTTGATCCGTGGCTTAACACCCGATTGGTCCATGATCTCTATTTAAAGAGCATGGAGGGTCATTTGTAGGTTAACTGTTCATGATAGAAGCTTATGTAAAATTTCATTCTTTTATTAATAAATTGTCTGAAGTGGCCGCGTTGGCTCAAGTCGTGGACTGTTTCCCTCCTTGAGGGTTTTAACCATGTCAAAAATATTGGTGTATTGATCTGTGATCTGTTTGTGAGCGGTGTCCTTTGGTGTTTTGTCTGAGGAACTTACCCTGTAAATTCCTATATAAATTCAATAGCCCATTTATCAAATATTTGCAACGAAACTTGAGGGTTTAAAGGCAATTCATCCCTTCGCGAAGGCTTCCCCGTCCTTTGGCAAACATCACACACCTTGCAGTATGCCTTAGAATCCTTATGTAATGTCGGCCACCATTACCCAGCGCGCAAAAATCTTCTGCGTGGTCACTTTTCCTGCATAGTGACCTCCTGCCACTCCTTCATGGGCTTCAGCTAGGATACCAATGCATTCAAACTCCAGAACATACCTTCACAGTATCTCATTAGTTCCCATCTTACACAAATGACCCGCAATCACTAAAAAACCCACAGCTCAAACTACTAACTCCTTTTGTTGAGTGAATAACCTTTCGATGTTGTCCTGTTGTTAAAAATTGAATTATATCAGCAAAATGATCATTCGTGATGCGCACCGCAAACAGTTGTGCGTCCGGTAGTCCTTCCTCACAGCTACTTGGTTCCTCCCCTATTTCAATCCTTGATAGATGGTCTGGGCCTGCATTTGGCCTTCCAGGCTTCACAATTACTTCAAATTCATATTCCTGGAACAATAATAACTATCGGCATATCTTTCCCTCCAACACAGGGTTATTGACCAGGTATTTCAGCGCGGAGTGATCTGTATACATTTTAAAGTGTCCACCCAACAAGTAATGCCTAAACTTCTGCAACGCATAGACCATTGTTAGCCCTTCGCACTCTGTAAGGGAGTAATTCTTCTCATCTTTGGATAACTTCCTGCTCATGAAAGCTATCAGATGATCAATCTCTCCCTCACCTGCTTGTGTTAATACTGCTCCTAGCGCAATGCAAGAGGCATCTACATGCACATGAAACTCCTTCTTCCAATCTGGAAATACCAAAATAGGCACTATCATCATTTTTTCCTTCAAGACATCCAAACTACGTTGACAATATTCATCCCAGCAAAACATTGCATCTTTCTTCAATAATTTCTCCATCGGTGCGGTTATCTGGGCATATGCCTTGAGAAACTTCTTGTAATACCTAGTGTATCCCAATATGGCACGCAATTGTTTCACATTCTTAGGAGCTTCCAAATTCACGATTACGGCGATCTTCGCATGGTCCACCATCAATCCCTGCTTACATACAACATGGTCAAGAAAAATTCCAAAGGACACACCGAATATGCACTTCTTCAAGTTCAGCGCGATATGATACCTTCGACAGGTATCTAGCATAAGGCACAGACTCGAATCATGGCATTTTACCAACCCAAACATAGTCCAATCATCAAAATATACCTCCATGAACTTATGAATAGACTCCTTGAACACCGCGTTCACTACCCAGGAAAAGATTACAGGCGCGTTTTTCAAGACGATTGGCATAACTATACATTGAAAGCAACCCCACTTATAAGCGAAGGTTGTTTTGCTTCGATCTTCCAGTGCAATCTTGATTTGATGATATCCCAAAAACCCATCAATAAACAAATACACCTCTTGTCCGCCAACATTCTCTAATACTTCATCACTAAATGATGTTGGAAATGGATCATGCACACAAAAATCATTCAGCGTTCTGGGATCAATGCATATATGAATCTCGCCTTTCTGTTTCTTTTCTTGGATCACCATTGGGCTTACCCAATCTAATTCCTCTACTGAATCAATAATATTGGCACCCAACATCTTATCCAGTTTCTGGCGCACCTTCTTTTTATATTTTGGATTCAGCTGATAAGGCCTCCACTTAATAGGCTTCGCATCCGACTTCAATGTGATCTTCATAACACCTAAATCTCTGACGATTCCTTTCAAATCTGAAAACTTTGTTGGGAATAAATCTTAGTACTCACGCAGCAACTCAGCTATCTTATCAATCGTATCTTCATCCCAATAGTCTCCTATCTTCACGAACTTAGGTTATGCTTCAAAGCCAATGTTTACTTGTCACATTTTGAAAGGTTCTGATATCTCCGGGTTCGCTACCTTCAGTCCTTCGACTTTGCATTGCCCTTATGTTTCTGTAATGGTAATATTCCACAGATCATCTTCTTCTTCTTAAGTAGTCACATTATAACATTCCAATGCATGGCGCAGCTGTGTACTCCAATTTGGTTGAGTCCATTTGACTGGTTCCTTTGGTGTTCTGAATATAGTTTCTTTTATCTCCTGTAGCGCCTCATCAATGCTCTCAAAACCATCCTCAAAGCTGAAGGTGAATGGAAAACTTTCCTTTAAAATGTCCCATTCAGTTGTTCCATGGTGAAGCTCTATCTCCATATACCAGTTCATTGGGATTGTATCTAAAATATGACAAAAAATGTGCACCCATTCTGGTTGTGGTTTTTTTCCCCAGGGCTTAGTCCATCGTGCCAAATGATCGCGTGGATCATCCTTCCCACTATATTTTTCTGTTATTCTAGTATTAGCATATCCAAACCTTAATTTCATCATTCTCTCGTATTCTTTCCATCCAACAAAGTTCTCCTTGTGCGTGCCCCACCATCAGGTAGGTGTAGCGCTTAGCGCCAACTCCAATGCTTGGAATCGACGCTCTTCCAGTATTTCCCGTTCAAATTCATCTAAAATTCACATCAGTTAAACCATCATAATGTGGAAGGTTTCTTACCTCAGCTGAGACACACCTCAACGATTTAGTCATCATATTGCAACAGAACGTGGATACTTCATGCAGCTGATTTTGCCAGTGTTCGAGCTCTTCATCCAAATCGGAGGTGCAGGAGCTATCCCATTCCCATGCAATTCCTCCATCGGTTGTAAGATTGATCCAATCCTCATCTCGCGATGTTATCTTGTATATCTAATCCAGATCATCATCACTTTCTACATAATTGCGAACAGGTTCAGTATAACGCACACTTTCTGCAGGGTCTAGTGGCACTACAACCTTGAGTGACTTCTTTTCAAATGTCATCTTCCGCTTTTTCAAGTTAATTACCTTGTTCATATCAATAGCCTTACCCTATTCATATCAATGGCCTAATCAATTCCTAGTAGCGTTGGGTAGGGGTTACTATCATCCACTATTTCAATGACCTCAAAGTCATTTAGCGCGCTCACACCCTCAATGTCTACCGTTACACCATATAAGCACCCCATTGGAATAATCTTTTGTTGATTACCCATGCACAACTGAATAGGAGACCACTGCAGCACAGGTCTCCCCATCCTTTCCTTGCAAAAAGACATTGAAGTGAGGGGAAATTATCAGAGTGGGGTCAATATGGAATGGATGAAGAGCGATGCAGGTCTCCCCATCCTTTCCCATGTCTTCTTAGGCAGGACATTCACATCAGACCCCAGATCCAAGATTACCTGGTCCATTTCATATTCACCTATCTGCGCAGTTAGCCTCATCTTGCGCCCCATTCATGTCTTATGCTTACCAATCTTTCCTATTGTGCATTGTTCAGTGGGAGTCTTTTCTTTATTTACACATTTGTCGATTAACTCTTGCAACCCTTCTACTACTTTGTGATCATGGAATAACTTCATACAAGTCTTCAGATAAGTAGTTAGTATTGAAGGATCTACTTCTTGCGTCGCACTAGTTTCTGGCATCTTCTCCTAACTCCCTAAGGTAGAGGCCTCAACGAAGTTCTTCTTGGCTTCCATGAAGGTTTCTTTAGCGCGATTAAGATCAAAATCTACTTCCTCTTCAGCAGCCTTGCGCACCCATCTGTCTTCCTCAGGCTGCTTACCTTTATCTGCACTAGTCTCCATGCCACTTCTTAGTATGATATTTATGCTCTGACCCTCTTCACGGGGTTCAACCCTCATCATCTGAATGTTCTGCGTAGGTTGTTGGGGTTGCATCTTCTTTTCTTGGATTTTTTCCATAAGGACCAGGCATTCCTTTATGACATGGTCAAACTGTCGACAACATTGAAATGATGGATATGTGGGATTTGTACAATCTTGCGCAAGGTGTCTTTCTTCGCCACAGTTATAGCAGATTACCTGCTCATGCTCTCACCTTGGTCTAGCGCGTCTTCCTCGTCCTCAGCCTTGGAATCCTCCGCGCACTGCTCCTACGCCTGGATCCCGGGACCGGTTCTCTGCCTACATCCTTTAGGTAGGGGTTATATCCATCATCAGCTCATAACTCCTACAATGACATTCATCATATCCTACAGACTTACATAAATTGCAAAACAACTGCTAAGGGGTCTGTACAAATTTTGCAATAAATCGCAGTTATCAGTAGCATGTTGTTCTGTAACCTGACAGATAGCAAACCATAGTGCAGCGCCCGTGCTTGTCCCAACGTTATTCTCTGGTTTCAGGGGAACCGACCCTCCCCCTATAATATAGTTCTTATAGACTAGGCAATGATCCTTATCATGTCCATGGCTCTTACACTTCAAACACCAGAACTCAGCGCACACCTCCGGCTGAGCTTACTTTCCTTTCTTCAGGCTCTGCAACTCCAAGTGCAGGCTTTCCACCTATGAGTGAATTTGTTGCCCTCCAAGTTTTGTATCCTGTATAGGCGAAGCATCCAGCCTCATCGCGATCTCCAAGGCTTTCGCTTGTGTTGTTATCTTCTGTTGTGACAAAGGTACTCTTAAATGTGGCAAGAGCGATGCTATAAACCAGTCGCGATGTTGGGAATCTGAGATTACCATATCGGCCTGCCTAATCAGGGACTTCAACCTCTGATCAAAGTCCCAAGGTGTCTCATCTATCTTCTGACGAATTTCCTTAAATTCAATTACCGACTGTGCCTCTAACTTAGGCTCACTGAACTCTCAGTTCAAAGCTAGTTGGGTATCTGCCAACGTCATGTTGGGGTTATCAGTGCAATACTTGATATATTATGTTAATGCGTGATCTTGTAACACTGTAACCAATTATGCTTTCTTAATATTATCATTTGTAATCTATTGTGTTGTCCAAACAACTCCTGCAACAAACCAAAATTGTTCGGGATCTTCGCTCCCTGTTCCTTTAAAAATCGGCATCTTCATTGCGTTCGCCATGTTGAATGGTGGAAATGGAGGTGGAAGGGATGAAGGCGTAGGTGGAGGTGGAGGTGGAGGTGGAGGTGGAGTGGATGGATGAAGTATCCTCGGAATACCCTGCGTAATTAACTGAACGGCACTTCGCAGCATAGTCAGCAATGTCCCTTTGTCGTCGCTTGAAGGGGGTTCAATGAGTGGACTATATTCTGGGCTAGATCATTTGTTTCTTCTAAAGAATCTCCTGCTTCACGTAGCCCCAAACATCAAGGTAACTGCATAACCCTCTTTTCACATAACAACATTTTAATCGCAGCGTTTAATGATTTCAAATACTTACCTCGCGGTCCTTTAAAGAGCCTTCGTTCCGCTTCGCTATAGTTGATATTCTTGTCGATCGCGAAATAAGTCACAAAGCTTCCCAATGTGTAAACAATCCAATGATCCACAGCCCGCACAATATTGCTTTCTGATGCTTCCAGACGTCGCACCAGCTCAAGAGTCCACACTATAGGACTGTCAAGCCTCCACGTCCCTTGACTATCATCCAATTTAGACAATCACTCGTGTAGTTCTTCAGGGAATAAACAAAAGAACACGTCAGTCTCGTCTGTGTACAAAAATCTCTGCAACCACTACTCATTAGACAATTTAGGGCTCATGTTCTCTTGAACTGCGAATGCGTGCACGTTTCTATCAATCCACTTATCAATCTCTTTCTTCGTAGAGAACCATTTATCACATATCTCTTAGATAGATCTCGGTCCTGACAACGAAACCATTTGTTGGCTTAAGGGGGCCTAACCCAGGTTCAAAGTTATTCGCGCCAACCAACAAAACCCTAATTGTTGGCCCTTTTGGCAACAAACTGTATCACGCAGGCTGCAGTCTCACTTAAAGCAGTATTGGGGAATGCTAGAACTAGGTTTCTACGTCCAGACACATTGTGATAAGTGGTCTTAGGCTCTTGTAGCTAGGGTTTTCCTTCGCGCAGATTGGTATCATTTTATGCGCTGATGTTGTAACTCTAAGGAAATGGCTTCTAGACCTTTACAAAGGTCTGTGATCAATATTTATAGACCTTAAGGAAGCAGTCTATCTACTTTCGCATGCTAATTAATAGTCCTCGATCTGTGGTCCCGAAGATCTACCCAATTCATCAAAAATCACAACAAAATTAACCCTTAACTTCGCGAACATAGATAATTACTTAAGAAATGCATAAACATGGTAGATTCAGTGGTTTCGTGCAGCATTTAATCATTATTCCACATAAAACAGGTTATTGGGCGACAAATCATAACATAAACATAACTAACAATAATACATAGATGCAAGATATGTCTTCAAAATCAATCTTTATTTTGCTTCAACATTCAGATTATAGACTTCTCTACCTTGTGCACTCAACTGCAGGGATCTGCGCACTCAGCTGCAGACCTACCAAGGCCTCCTGCGCACTCAGCTGCAAGAGCCTTCCCCTTTTGCCTAAGTATGGGAATTAGAGACTTCCTACCTTAGCTCTTTCCCAAAACAAGTTCTACCTTGACTTACTTATCCATCGCTAATCCTTAGACCCGCTATGACTCAACCATATATATCTTTCTTCAATACAATACCATTGTTCACGGACCATGGGTGAGTCTCAAAACCGACCTATTTAGTTATCCAAACAAGAGGCTAAAGCGTCTTTGACTCCTAGTTGCGCGCACTGCATCTACATTCTGCGGAGAGATTACATCTTTTACAAAACTTGGGTTAACTAACCCCAAAACTGACCATATCCCAACAATTACCACAGTGATCAATATGCAGATTATTTTGGATGACATTGTAGTGATATCTTCCCACATTGTTGGCACATACTCACTATAATACGGATGGGCATATCACTATAATATAGTTTGAATAAAGGTTCTGGTGTTGTAAGATTTCAATAATATGAAGATGTTGTGCTAGTTGAAGAGACAAATTTGAATGAAGTCTCGGTGTTGTAAGATCTCAAAGATTCCAAGGTGCTATGATTAGTGTTATAGTGATCAGTGATGGGAGGTGTTATATGATGCAGCTAGGAGCTGAATGATGCATGTCGGAGCTAGTGACAGTATGAAGAAATCGAAGAATCAAGGAAGAAGGATGATTGTATTTGGGAATCGCATCATAGGTCAAGGGTCATGGTCTTGGCATTTGTCAATTGGAATATCTATAAGAAAAAATTTGTGTGGGTTTTCCTCTCAAAGAGCGAGAGATTTTGGCCTTGGAAGAAAACCAACATCTTTTGTTCTTGTCTCTTTTGTTTTGGTAGTTATTTGATGAACTAAGAAGACACACTCTAATAATAACAAGCAAAGATTGTGCTAATAAGGAAAAATTAAAAGCACCTCACAAATATTATCATGGCGAGAAGAATCTGATTGACCTTGACTGCCCTAGATTCTTCAACATGGTATCATAGCCAAGGTGATGAAGTCAAAGGAAGGGCAGCAAAAAGAGACATTCAAGGATCAATTTTCAAGAAGGGCATCAAAGCAAGTTATAGGGCTTTGTGTTTCAAAACTTATGTCAAGGATTGAAGGATCGGTCTACAACAAGAGTATACAATGGCAAGGGCTTTTGTCTATATAATCAAGGAGACAATCTACAACAGCAAAACAATTTAGTCTCACAGCAAGACTGATTTGGATCCTTATCTAAAGTTCTAGGATCAAGAAATATCAATCAAAAGATGAAGCGTTTCAGAACTCAGGTACATGGCAACAGTTTTAGTGTCTCCCACAGTTTCAGTGCATGTCATACAGTGATCTCAATAATAACATGATCTCATCATACCAGTGATAGTCACTACCTCAGATTAAATCATTTCTATAAAAATTACAATCTTGACAACTCGGATTCCCTTAACCTAATGGCAACAACATATTACTCAGAAATAAGTCTCACTATACCACAGTCATAGATTGTATGGATAGTGCTTGATGTGGGATGAAGTTGTTCGTTGAGGCAGTGGCAGTAATACTAAGTGATAGGTCTCGGTACTATAAGAAGATGATCATAGCAAGTAACCTCGATGCTCTATGGTTCTACACAATGTTGCAACTTCAATAGAATGTTACAAAGGTTCAATTATGTGATAGAAATCACAGTATCATCTCAATTTTATCAACAGTTTGTTAATCATAAGGATCAGATGTATAAGTCAAAGTAACTTGAAGGCAAGAAGGCAAGCTTCCTATCATTACATCAAGGATTGCATCCGAAAGAAGCATCAATGCATCTTCTTCAACCACTTTCAACGTGATCAAGGTGAAGATTTCATCTTCACATGTCAAGTAAATATTCTTAATTCTTTAATCAATTTGGAAAAATGACTTCATAATTGCAAGGAGATTATAGGTTGGATGGGTCATCAAAGGTCCTTGCATGGAATACCGAGGATTGTCATAATCCTCATAGATAAGAGAAGTCAGTGAACATATCAAGGAAAAATGTCTCCTTTGAATTCATGGGGGGGAAATCTTAAGGTCCTCTCATCCCTATGTAGCAAGAAAGGAGACATAAAAGAGATATATGAAATGTTATAAGATATACTCTCTGAAATGCAGTGAAGAAGGTCATATCACTTAGACCTGATTGAAGGTATCAAATAATGAAGGAATATCTTCATGAGATCTTAATTGGAAGATCTGTGAGAGATGATAAGAAGATAATCATTATTGTTCAGAAAGACACTAACTGCTAAGAAAGGTAACAAAATGACAAGAAAGTTACCTCATTCAACAACTTGTGGTCTCTATGTTAGATAGAAAAAGACAAGTTGAGGGCAAAAGTGTTGAAGATCAAAGGACTCAAACATGTGCAGAAAGGAAAGGGAAGTTTGGTCCTCAAACAAGACAGAATAGTATAGATAAGATTCAATGCTATAGAAATATTATGGAAAGAAGCTCATATCACCAGAAAGATGGAAGAAGCTGAAGAAAAGGGCCAAGGAAAGAGGGAGTAACAGACCTCTACTATGATTGAGATGGTATCCCTCACAAAAGGGTCCTATCATAAGTTCCTAAATATTTTGTTATAGATATGACCATGATAATAAAATGCAATGTGACATCATGGAAGCATTAGAAACAAGAGCTTGTAACATCACCATGGGAATCATGAAAGACAAAATCCATGGTTGTCAAACATGAAGGATATAGCTCTTGGGAACTTCATTGGACATTGTAGGCAAGGAAGAAATCATCCAAGACAAGGCTCATCATGCATCAAGTCAAAAAAGAAACATTTGTCAAATGGGGATATGCAAGATCCTCAAGATTCTCTGAAGGAATCCTCATCGAAGGGTTCACTAATCTAGAGAGAAAACAAGTGTTTCATCAAGAAATCCAACTTATGGAATCCATGAGATGATGGTATGATGACATGAGAAATGAAGCAGATCAAGGGATTGAAGATATTTTCAATCAAGGAAGTTGTTGGAAGAAGCCTAGATGACCTAAAGGTAAAATGAGGTATGTATGCTTGTTTTTAATATTATAATGTCATGTTATATGGTTGCAAGTAGCATGGATCATTACTTATATCTTGAGAAGCATAAAAAACAAAAAAACAATCTCCTCCTCTGAAAGGATGCAGGAAGGCATAAGTCACACTAGATGAAATCAACAAAATGTCCTCATATGAAGTATGAGATTCTTGACTACAATTAAGAAACTTTGATTGAAAGTTCCTGGGAATGGAATGTGTGAAGAGGGAAGAGATCGTGAGATATGCAACCATGATAAAAGCAATCAACATCCAAAAGACCAAGAAGACTTGACTAGGAAATCTCCCAGAAATATATGAAGACTCTGATGGAAACCCTTGACCATGGATATCTTTGGGAGATGTGTCAATGTGTATGCATGATGTTGATACCTATAGGAAGATTTCATGATGAAGGGCCATCTCGAAAGGTACAATTTGATTTAATTCTATGTTTTGATTTCTTAAATAATATCTGGTTGAGTTCATGCATGGCTATTGGCACAAGAGTTGTAAGTACAAGTACAACTAGCATTCATGTGGTGGATGGAAATCCCTAAAAGAAACATGATGAATAAGTAGCCATATGACGAAGGTTCCAGATATGTATCAAGGCCACTTTCCATGAAAGGAATGACATGACAAACCAAGAAGGAAAGTGATGGATGGTTGATGCCCCACAAGGAAGAAGCTCGACTAAATTTTTATGACATCAAGGAAAGAAATTGATCAAGCAGCTAAAGTAACCATGAAGAAGAAGTTGTTGATGAAAAGGAGAGTCCCTAGTTAAGTGGGAGCTCTGACAAGTCCCTAATTGAGAGGGAGCTTGGGAAAGTTCCTGGTCAGAGGGAACTTGAGTACATTCCTTTACAGAAATGGGCATATCTTCCCTAGTTGAGAGGGAGAGATAGACACAACATTATTCTTTTCACTTGGGAAGAAAGAATGGAAGGATTGGGTAATCATCTGGCATCCGATGCTCTTTGAGGATGTGTAGATGGGTTACCAATCTGATTCTTCTTATGAAAAATTATTCAGATTGAGAATGACCAAGTGCCATTATGAATACCTCCCTAGTTAAGAGGAAGTGTTGAAGAAAGTGTAACTAAGTTCGGTCTTTATAATAACATGATCTTTGTAAATGATGAAATAAAAGAAATAAAATTATTTTTGTATGCCTTGCTGCATGGGTTTCATGAGCAAGAGGTTTATTTGTTAGTGGCTCCCATTGAGAGCCTTAGGATTTATTAAGTCCAAGAGTCAATGTCATATATGAAAGAGCTCTTCTTGACCCTATATGTAATGTATACAAGTCTATAGAAAAGTCTAAAAGCCCTCCAATAAACAAGAACAGTCAACCTCTTCCTGATGTCAACCTCAGAATGCATATAAATGTCAAGTCAGCTCACATATGGAGACACATCCTTTCGATGGACATGTCGGCTCAAATATAGGGACAAACAACTATATAAAGGAGCTTGTAACCTCGCATTTACACAGTGAGATCTTCGCATACATCTCTGAAATTTCAGATGGAAAAACAGTGAGACACTTTGGATGGGTAGAGCAGAGAAAGTATGAGATTTCGAATGGGTAATAGAGATCGGGATTCGAATCTCTTTAAGGCTTTCGGATGGTTGAGACAATAAGGATCTTGGTTACCACAGTGATCACTATGCAGATTAGTTTGGATGACATTACAATGATATCTTCCTCACAGTGTTGGCACATACTCATTATAATACAGATGGACATATCACTATAGTATAGTTTGAATCAAGGTTCTGGTGTTATAAGATCTCAATAATATGAAGGTTTTGTGCTAGTTGAAGACACAGTTTGAATGAAGTCTCGGTATTATAAGATCTCAAAAATTTCAAGGTGCTATGATTAGTGCTATAGTGATCAATGATGGGAGGTGCTATATGATGCAGCTAGGAGTTACATGATGCATCTCGTATCCAGTGACAATATGAAGAAATCAAAGAATCAAGGAAGAAAGATGATTGTATCTTGGTTTGGAAATGGCATCATAGGTCAAGGGTCATAGTCTTGGCATTTGTCAATTGAAATCTCTATAAGAAGAATTTTGTGTGGGTTTTCCTCTCAAAGAGTGAAAGGTTTTGGCCTTGGTAGAAAGCCAACATCTTGTGTTCTTGTCTCTTTTGTTTTGGTAGCTATTTGATGAACTAAGAAGACACACTCCACCAAGACTCTGGTGTCGGGAGACACACAGGGGGGCATGTGGGAGAACCCGCAAATTTTAGGGAAATTTCAAGGGTGCGGGTGGACGTCGAGATATATATATATATATATATATATATATATATATATATATATATAATTCAAGTTCGTATTCATTGTTCAATAATGAAAGAATAAATATTAATTAGACTAATAGTAACATGGATACTAATACATTGAAATTTGATTCACACAAAAAATTAAATTCAGAATTGAATTAAATAATGACATACATTGATCCATCATCATCATTAAATCATTCATTTTGATACATACATCATTCATATGACATACTCATTATTCATCCATACCATGAGATTCAATAAAAAAATTCAATAATGAAATATTCAAATACATTGATCCATAGCATTCATCATTCATCATTCTACAATATACATTGATTTAAAAATTAAATTCATCACTCATCATTCTAGAATCTAAATTGAAAACAAAACATACTAGTATATTACTATATAATATATACTAGATACTGAAATTTTGAGGGGAGGCGCCCAGATGCACCCCTTTTGGGGAGTCTCGTCCCCCACACTAAGGAAACACACCCTCTTACGTCTCCCCAAGACTCCCCAAAAGGGGTGCATGGGGAAGCTCACCCCAGTAGACTCCCCGTCCCAGGTGCGTGGGGTGTGAGGGGTGTGTGTATCCAACCCTGGGGGACATGCCCCCATGGAACACTAATAATAACAAGCAAAGATTGTGCTATTACAGAAAAATTAAAAACCTCACAAATAGTTATCATGGCAAGAAGAATGTGATTAACCTTGATTGCCCTAGATTCTTCAACAAATACTACATGGTGTTTTCTTGTCCCTCAATCGTATGGTTGAGCTAAATCCAAACATGTTAGATGCTTCCTTGTACATGTCTCACTGCAAATTGATTTTGTATTGAATTTCTCAGCTCGGGAACATCCTCTCAATGCAAATCATGACACCTCTCATCACTTCTAAATCTCTTTGAGTATTAGACCCCTCATTATAAAATATGCTTGGATTTAGATATGCTTCCAATGCATGCAACAATGAATGTAACTACCTGTCCCACATGCAATCAATAATTTCCCATATAGGGAGATATTTTGATGAATCTCCCCTACAAAAAGCCTTGATGACCTTATTGGCCTTGTCCATGCCTTAGTAAATGTAGCCCATTGGAGGCTCGCTGGTTACAAAACATCTGTCTCAAAGCTTGGTACTCATTCAAAAGGCTTTGGAGGGAGAGAAAATTAGTGGCAAACCACCATGTGACTGTTAGTCAACTGAGTTCACCCTTTGTGAATTCTCTCATAAGACTCATCAGCCAAGCATGGTTATAAATGTACTTGATTATTTGTTTGCACTTTACAACAACACCTTGCACCCACAACAAATTTTTGATGTCCTATAACATCAAGTCTATGTAATGGGAAATACATGGGCTCCAACAAATGGTAGGATATATATTGATTAGCATTCTTCCAACTGCCACATAATTTACAACATTGTCTATGATTACCTGGCCAACATTTTTCACCCAACTTCAACCACAATCTTTGACAACATTGAAAAAATCATATTTGCATCATTTACATGTGAAGATGCATTAATGGACTTTAGGAACATGGTTCCTTTAGAGAAAGCAACAATAATGTTGATGATTGTTCTACCCCTCTTATTTGTCCACCCATCTGACATAATTGTGCACCCAGTGGTCTTCGATGAGTTTTTAATGTTGTCCAACTGTGCATTAACAAATTCAAACTCCTCATTAAGGCCTTTCTCTCTAAGTAGATTATAGGAAGGTGTTTTGTAGCCAGGGCCAACACATGCAATTGCATCTACCATGGTTTGAAAGAAAGGTGACTTTTCATAGTTAAATGGGAGGCTATCATGATACCAAAATCTGCTCATTGCCATAATTACCTCCTTTGTTTTCATTAAAACTTTCCAAGCTTGGCTAAGATCCTAAACCAATGCGAGAAAGGAAGGACAAAGATGTTATATGAAATGCATTTCCTACAACATTTGATGAGGCAAAACCTGTAGGAACATGCTAACCCTGTGATTGTGTCTGAGATCCACCCACTGTTGCAGTCTCACGCTCTGCTTTTGCTCTCTTAGCGTTATGTTCCTAAATGGCATCCAAATCAGCTTTGCATTTGCATTTTCACTTATGGAGGGCAACGATCACAAATTATCGCATCTTGGCCCACTATTCTAGCCAAGTGGTTTCAATCTCTTTATGCCCCACACACCACAGTGGGACATAAGTTGCATTTGACTCCCCCGTCAGAATTCAGATCTTCATTAAGATGCCTTATAGACTTGGATTTATCCTTAGAAGCCGTGGAATCAAGATGACAACCTAATTTCAGTCAAAAAGGCCTGGGAATAAAAAATAAAAATAAAAAAGGCCCACAAAGGCCTGCAATAGCATCGGGCAAAGGGCCTGTTGCAAGCCTTTGCGGACCTGAGACAGGCCCACAGAGGCACAATGTTGTTACAGGCCTCTATGGGCCTATCTCAGGGCCGCAAAAACCAAAAACAAGCCCTTTGTGCAGTGTTATTGTAGTCCATTATCTACTATTACAGGCCCATAGGAATTCTAAATATTAAATTAAAAAATTAACAAACAAACAAACAAAAAATCAATTTTTCTTTTTAATTTGTTACGAGGGCTTCTGCAAGCCTGTCTCAGGGCCGCAAAAAACTTTTTGTTAAAATTTGGGTACCAGAGGACAAGTGGTTCCCTAAGGCTTTAATCTTTGGCCTAAGGAAAAGTGTCCAAATTTATTTTTTTATTTTCTCCTAAAGTGACTTTATAAGTGGTAAAGTCAATTTAATTTAAAAGTGACTTTATAAGTGGTAAAGCTACATTCTAATTTAAAAGTGGCTTTATAAGTGGTAAAGCTACATTCTAATTTAAAAGTGACTTTATAAGTGGTAAAGTTACATTCAAATTTAAAAGTGACTTTATTAAAGTCAATGAAGAATTAGAAAGTGAAAAAGTGACTATGGAAATAGAAAGCTAAGTAGGTCTTAATTTAAGTGGGTGAGTTAAAAAATAGAAAGTGAGAATTAAATGCACATTTATTCTCATCCCTAGATTTAAATGAATCTCAGCGATTAGATCTTAGGGTAACCCAAAAGGTCATTTAAAGAATAAAAGGAAAAGAGGAGGAAAAGATCAATTCATTCTTTCATGAGCATTTGAGAGAAAGAGAAGAGAGAGCAAGGAGAAAATTTCGTAGCAGTGAAGGAGGGCAGCAAGGATACATTTCAGCTAATCTTGACAGCAACGTTTATTGGCACGCATCCCGAGGCAAAACTATACAATAGGAGAAAGACACAAAAATCGAGGAAGAGGGACATCACTAAGAGCATGAATTTTGAGGCAGATTTGGGCACGAATTTCAAGGCAATTGTACTGTTGAAATTCGTACAGTCTGTGCAGTTCGTACAAGACCTGGGCCCATTTTTCAAGTCTAGTTGTATAGCATTTAATGTTGCTTTATTGCTAGAAAAATTTTGTTTTGGATGTTTGCTAATTGGCACGCTTTTTGAAGCAGAGTGCAAGCACAAAAATCGAGATAATTTGTAATTTGTAGTTGCTGGAATTTTTACTGTGTATTTGAGTTTCTCTATAAAAGCTTTTTCAGAAATTAAAAAAAAAAAAAAAAAAACTCTCAAACTGGTTTTCCCCAAGAGTTGTAGAGGATTTTTCCAGGGTCACATTGACCAAAAATCACTGTGTTATTTTCCGTGTGTGGTTGTCACAATTTTGTTGTATTTTATACCTGCAATTTCAGCAATTGTGAAATCTCTGAATTTGTGTTTTCAGAAAATATTGTCATTTCCAAAATTTAGAATTTTTTATCATGCTTGGATTTAAAACTAAATGCATGGAGTGATAAGGAAACTAATAACTGGAGTGGGGGTTGAAATTTCTTCATGGTATCAGAGCTTGGTTGGTTGAAAAGTGCAGTTTGGGATAGCAAAGTGAAAATTACAACAAGTTGATTCTTACACAGAAAACATAAACATTTACCACAGATTTGAAAATTTCAATTTAATAGGACAGTGAAACATGTCTTTGGGTTTGAGAGTTGAAGACAGGTTGGATGGACAGAACAACTACAATGAATGGAAGGAGAGAATCCAGAGCATCTTTGAGGAAACAGAAGTCTGGGGCATTATGGTAAATACTACACAGAACCCAGTAGTAGTACTTGTTGACCCTGTATAGTTGGCAGAGTTTAACAAAAAGAACGCTGAGGCAAAAAGATTGATTTTGGAAAGTATCAAAGACCATGTCATTCCTCATGTGAGAGGAAAGACTTATGCACATGAGATGTGGACAGCGTTGACCAGTGTTTACCAAAGCTCAAATGAAAACCAAAAAATGGTCCTAAAAGAGAAACTGAACACCATTAAAATGGCTAAGACTGACAGTGCTACAACATACCTCACAAATATCACTTCAGGGAGAGATGAGTTGGCAATCGTAAGTGAGATCATTGCACCCACTGAGTTGGTGAGGATTGCTTTGAATTTTCTTCCCAAGACTTGGGAGAATTTTGTAGATGGCATTGTTGCACGGGAAAACCTTCCCGATTGGGAGAGGTTGTGGGATGATTACATTTAGAATGAGATAAAAAAAAACCATCTTGGTGCAGCCAAACAGGTGGAGGAGGATGACAATGTGGCATTGTTAGCAAGAGGCAAGAAAGGCAGAGAAAAAAAGCAAGCTTCCAACAGTGGAGGTAAAGGCAAAGGTAAAAGCAAGCAGTAGAACAAGGAGAAGGACTATTCCAAAGTCAAATGTTGGAATTGACAAAAGTTGGGACACTATGTTGTTGTGTGTCCAGAAAAGAACAACAAGAAAGGGAAAGACAAACCCATGGCAGCTCCTGCAGAGATAGAGAGCTTCTCAGAGAGCTTTGATCGAGAGTTTGGGTTCATAGCTTGTGAGGCCACTAGTGCAAGATCTCCTGCCATACAGGTTTAGAGGGGGTGTGCATTCCCTGCTACTAGCAGAGCATCTTCTAGCATTTGGTATGTTGACAGTGGTGCTTCCCGCCACAAGAGTCAAAGAGTACTTTTGAGCTTTCAGAGGTTGATACTGATATGGATGTAGTACTTGGTGATGATAACATTGTTGGAGCAGTTGGTGTGGGGACATTGACATTTGATAGGGGACCCAAACCTCCCTTGAAAGTGTCAGATGTTCTATATGTTCTTGGAATGAAGAAGAACCTGATATATGTCTCAGCACTTGAGGACAGAGGGTATGATGTGTTGTTCAGGAGAGGGCAGGTGCTTATATATCCTAGGGGAACTCCAGCTTCTTTAGCTAGAGAGATTGGTGTGCGCCATGCCAAGATGTACAAGTTCTCATTCTAGGACCTGATAGCATTGAGTAGCAGCACTTGAGACAGGGCCGACAGCGGATCTAGTAGTTCAAAGTTGTGTGAGATTTGGCACTGCAAGATGGGGCACATGTATCATGGGGCCTTGAGTACATTGCGGGTGATCACCACTAGTGTGCCAGATTTCAGTTATGATCACCTTGATGTATGCAAATAATATGTTATGGGAAAGTTTGTCAAATCCCCTTTTCCCAACAGTGACAGCAGAGTGACCGAGATCCTTGACTTGATTCATATCGATGTGAGTGGTCGAATGTCTCATGTATCCTTGAGTGGCTATGAGTACTATGTTTTATTCATTGATAACCACTCCAGGAAGACCTGGATTTATTTCTTGAAGACCAAGAGTGAGGTCTTCAAGCGGTTTCAAGATTTCAAAGCTCTTGTGGTGACCCAGACAGGTAGGAAGATCAAAGTCCTCAGGTCAGACAATGGAGGGGAGTATACCCTTGGTGAGTTTGTTGATTTTTGTGTTGAGGCAGGCATTAGGAGGGAGTTCACAGCTCCTTACAACCCCCAGCAGAATGGGGTTGCAGAGAGGAAGAACAAATCCATTGCAGGGGCTGCCAAAGCCATGCTTCATGATTAGGGGTTACCTTAATTTTTGTGGGCATAGGCTTGCAACATTGTTGTGTACTTGTAGAACAAGAGTCCACATCGTGCCTTGGGGAATGTGACTCCAAAGGAGGCTTTTTCTAGGAAGAAGCTTGATGTTAGGCACTTTCGTATCTTTGGGTGCCTTACATATTCCTATGTCCCCAAGGAGAACAAGACCAAGCTAGAGCCCACTGCAGACAAGGCATCTTTGTGGGTTATAGTGAGACCTCGAAAGCTTATTGGATTTATATTTCTGTGCACAGGAAAGTGGCTGTCAAGCGGGATGTGAAGTTCGAGGAGGAGAGAGCTTTCAAGAGGTCACGGGAGTTAGAGTATCTAGAGTCATCAAACCCTCAGGAGCAGTTGAGTCAGTCACAGGGATCTAGTGGTCAGGGATCAGGAGGTACATCGATTACAGTGTCAGGGCCATAAATGAGCAGTGGCTCTCGGAGCCAGGTGGGTGGTTCTTCGAGCAGCATGCAGGGCAGTCCACAGAGCAGTTCATAGGGTAGTCCACTAATGGACAGTTTGCACAGTACTTCAGCATCTACAAGCACAGATTCAGGCATGAGGTTAGTTGGCAGACTTTCAGGAGTTCAGGCTTCTGATGATGATGAGGATTCTTTCACTCTGGTGGGAGAAGTATGCTCAGGGAAGAGGAAGCCCAAGTGGCTTCAAGATACCTTGCACGAGGCCACATCAGTTGCTAGGCCAAAGAGACAAGTTAGAGAGAGTAAACCACCTGAGTGGTTCTATAGTTACATGGCATTGGTAACAAGCATTTGTTGACTCTGAGCCTTCTAGTTATGAGGGGGCAACCAGCGAGCAGGTCTAGAGAGAGGCCATGATGGAGGAGTATTCTTCTATTATGAAGAACGATGTTTGGGAGGTAGTGCCGAGGCCTGAAGGTAAATCAGTTGTTACTTCCAGATGGCTCTACAAGATAAAGCATGTTGTAGATGTCAACATCGAGAAGTTCAAGGCTCGATTTGTGGCGAGAAGGTTCTCACAAGTAGAGGGAGTTGACTATGAGGAGACCTTTGCTCCCGTAGCTCAGTATACATCTATTCGCTCCATTATATTGATTACAACAGAGATGGGTTAGAAGATCCACCAGATGGATGTGAATACTGCATTTCTCAATGGCTTCTTTCAAGAGGAGGTTTATATTGAGCAGCCACGGGGCTTTGAGGTGCATGTGAAGGAATCCCATGTATGCAGATTGAAAAGGGCACTCTATGGCTTGAAGCAAGCTCCTAGAGCTTGGTACTCAAGGATTGATACATACTTGCAGCAGTTGGGTTTCACAAAGAGTGAGGTTGATCTGAATCTATACTTCATTGTGGTCGGTGATGAGCCTCTCATTCTGGTGTTCTATGTTGATGACTTGATCATCACTGGTGCAGAGAGACTCATTGAGGGTTGCAAGAGAGATCTTGCTTCAAAGTTTGAGATGAAGGATATCGACTTGATGCATTATTTTCTAGGATTGGAGGTGTGGCAGAAGGAGGGGCATTTCTTCCTGGGACAAGGGAAGTGCATTGTGGATATTCTTAGTAGATTTCACATGGAGGACTGCAAACCCATCTATACACCTATGATCACTAACTGGAAGAAGCTTCACGCTTCTGATTTCGAGTTGGTGGATCCTACTCTATACAGACAACTGATTGGTTGTTTTATATATTTGGTCAACACTCGACCAGATATATGTTTTGCAGTTAACACTATGAGTCAGTTCATGTGTAAGCCCCGGAGCGTGCACTAGGTGGCTGCAAAACACATTCTTCGTTATTTGCAGGGGACTGTAGACTTTGGTCTAGATTATAGACAGGGTGATCGAGTGAGACTAGTAGAATACACGGATTCAGATTAGGCAAGTTGTGCTTCAAATAGGAAGAGTACTTTTAGGTGTTGTTTTGGGTTAGGTTCGGCAGTTGTGCCGTGGATCAGCTGGAAACAACAGTCAGTTGCATTGAGCTCAGCTGTGGTAGAGTATATGGCTACTAGTTTGGCTAGTTGTGAGGCCATATGGCTTCGTAAGATGTTGTTTGGTCTATTTGGTTAGGCATTGAGACCTTTAGTAATTTACTGTGATAATCAGAGTTGCATAAAACTCACGGAGAATCCAGTTTTTCTTGACAGGTCCAAGCATATTGAGATCAAGTATCACTTCATTAAAGACTATGTCCAAAAGGGAGCTATGAAGCTTGAGTACATTTCCACAAATGAGCAGATAGCAGACATTTTCACCAAAGCCTTTCCACGGGACAAGCATGTCTACTTCAGAGATAAGATGGAAGTGGTGAGAAACACTTTCCTCGATAAGAGGGAGTTAAAATTTGGGTACCAGAAAACAAGTGGTTCCCTAAGGCTTTGATCTTTGGCCTAGGGAAAAGTGTCCAAAATTTATTTTTTTCTTTTCTCCTAAAGTGAATTTATAAGTGGTAAAGTCAATTTAATTTAAAAGTGACTTTATAAGTGGTAAAGTTACATTCTAATTTAAAAGTGACTTTATAAGTGGTAAAGTTACATTCTAATTTAAAGGTGACTTTATTAAAGTCAATGAAATATTAGAAAGTGAAAAAGTGACTATGGAAATAAAAGGCTAAGTGGATCTTTATTTAAGTGGGTGAGTTAAAAAATAGAAAGTGAGAATTAAATGCACATTTATTCTCATCCCTAGATTTAAATGAATCTTAGCGATTAGATTTTAGGGTAACCCAAAAGGTCATTTGGAGAATAAAAGGAGAAGAGAAGAGGAAAAGATCAATTCATCCTTTGATGAGCATTTGCGAGAGAGAGAAGAGAGAGCAAGGAGAAAATTTATGAGCAGTGAAAGAGGGCAGCAAGGATACATTTCAGCTAATCTGGACAGCAGCATTTATTGGCGCACATCCCAAGTCAAAATCATACATTAGGAGAAAAGCACAAAAATCAAGGAAGAGAGACATCATAGAAATCGAGGAAGAGGGCCAACAACAAGGGCATGAATTTTGAGGCAAATTTGGGCACGAATTTTGACGCAGATTTGGGCACAAAATTCGAGACAGTCGTACTACTGAAATCTATACAATCCGTACAGTTTGTACATCAAGTTCTGAGCACATTTTTCGAGGCTGGTTGTATAGTGTTTAATGCTGTTTATCACTGGAAAATTTATGTTTTGGCTATTTGTTGATTAGCATGATTTTTGAGGCGGAGTGCAAGCACAAAAATCGAGATAAGTTGTAATTTGTGGTTGCTGGAATTTTTATTGTGTATTTCAATTTTTCTGTAAAAGCATTTTTAGAAATAGAAAAGAGCTTTCAAACTAGTTTTCCCCAAGAGTTGTAGGGGGTTTTTCCCGGGTCACATTGACCAAAAATCACTATGTTATTCTCTGTGTGTGGCTGTCATAATTTTGTTGTGTTTTATTTCTGCAATTTCAACAGTTGTGAAATCTCTAAATTTGTGTTTTCAAAAAATATTGTCATTTCCAAATTTTAGAATTTTTTATCATGCTTAAATTTAAAACTAAATGCATGGAGTGATAAGGAAAATTGATAACTATAGTGGGGGTTGAAATTTCTTCACTTCTGCGGCCCTAAAAGGCCTGCGAAACCCCTAATATAAATTTAAAAATAAAAATAAAATAATTAAATCTTTAAATTATAACAAAGTTTTAATTTTTTAAATTTTTCAGCCCTAAAACAGTGTCGTGTGCGCCTGTGACAGCCAAAGTCCCACCACTTCGGTTGTCACATGCACAGAGCTGTAGAAGGCTTCCCGAATAACAAATTTAAAAAATAAAAATAAAAAAATTCAAACTTAATTGATCAATTGAGATGCCTACCTTGATTGTTGCCTCCCGGATGGTTCATTGGATGCTAGAGGAGACTCAAGAGTTGTTGGATCGTTGCTATCCAATCATCATTGCCTGATCGTGAAGTGAAGTGACTCCTTCAATGAGCATACGCCCTCTTTAATAGGAAAAATGGCAGGAAGGGTGAGTATGTCGAGCCGGGCGAGTTATGGCGAGTTAAGTCGAGTTTGATCGAGTCCACCGAGTTCCGAGTATGATAGGCCAAGTATCGCCAAGTGGCTTGTTTGATGGCCGACTCTGCCTTACTCAACCCACTCGGCAAGTAATCGTCAAGTCATGCATCACTAATATAGACAACTAATTAGCTCTCTCATGTACTTGGTCAATACCAAACCAAACATATGTTATGCAATTAATACACTAAATGAGTTCATGATAGAGTCAAAGTGAGTTGACTAGGTGGCTGCAAAATATGTGTTGATGTACCTTTGAAGTACAGTTGAGTATGGGTTGAGATATACTCAGATGAATCGAGTGAAGTTAGAAGGGTACATTGATGTTGATTGGGTAGGTAACACAGCAAACAAGAAAAAAACTTATGGGCTTGGAATCAGGAGCAATTTCTTGGTTTAGCGGGAAGCAAACCTTAGATGCTTTGAATTCTATTGAGGTCAAATACATGGCTGCTAGTTTGGTAGTTTGTGAGGCAATCTAGCTTCGAAAGCTTCTCTTGGGGCTATTTATCAGCAAATGGAGTTGACTATGATTCAATGTGACAATGAGAGTTGTTTCAAGCTCTTGGAGAATCTCTTGTTTCATGACAAGTCGAAAAAAACCACTTCATTCAAGATTGTGTGCAGAAGGGAGTTGTAAAGCTATAATAGGTACCAATGGATGAGAAGGTAGAAAACATCCTAACCAAGGCTTTAATGAAGGGAAAATTTGCATTCTTCAAAGACAAGCTAGTGGTGGTGCATAACACCTTCCTCGCTAAGAGGGAGTATTGAAAATGTAGCTTGGAAGGTGATTTTGCATTGGTCAAGTGCCATCATAAAATCGCCAGAAATTCTCTCACAAAAATTATTTAATTATTTCCTAAGTTTGGACCTTAGGCATAAAGTCATTAATTTTATTTTTGATTTTATTGGCCAATTATTTATTTTTTAGATTAATAATGTCAACTTGGGATTATATCCTGACTATAGTTCTCAAGTGTTGAGATGCAATCTCAGCCTCCATCACTTTGGAGATTAGGTCAAAAATTTATAAAAGGGGAAATAAGTTATTGGAGAGGCAAGTCGATTGGCACAAGAACGAGGCATTCAACTGGAGGAGAGGGTCAAACTAATAGCAAAGTGAGGAGTGGCAAGTAGGCAAGGAGGTTGAATTACCCAAGTCGTACAGGTCGATTCTATAGGGTAGAGCTAGCCCAATTTAACAGGGTAAATTCGGTTGATTTGACTGGGCTAAGCTAGGCTGAATTGACTGGGTTGTACCAAGCAAAATTTTTGGGTCAATTTCGTTGGGCCATATAGGCTAATTTTCACTGGGTTGTATAGGTCGTGAATTGTGCTAGGGTCATACAAGTTACAACAAGTTAGCTAGGTTGAAGAGGCCATGCAAAGCTGGGTCATACAAGGAATTATTGAAGTAAATTTGCTAATGTAAATTCTTGTAGTGTACTTGCAACAATCAATTTTCTAAAGCTGAATAAGATGGCCCAAATTTGTTGGTTTTCCCCACATTGGCATTTCCAGGGAACTATGTCACAATTTTCATGTGCCTGGTTTTCTATTTATTTATTTCTGTTGTGCATATTAAGTTAGGAACCCAGTGTATTTCTTGTCACAAAATTTATATCTAAAGAAATTAATTTTCTTTTTATTCTAGGTATAATTTTATTGGACGTTAAGTTTGATCTGGGTTAAAAAACAACTAACACACAAAATATGCCTATGCCACTAAGTAAAACTTTTCAGTTTTGAAGACTTCAAATATCAAGTTATCTAACCAATTACCTAAACAACATAGTGACTATTAAAAGAAAAAACAAGGCATTTCCAAACATAAAGCATTAGAATATAGAGAGAAGACAACATATGATCAAAGTAGGCTCATGAATATATCCATTATATCAAAATGGCACTCAGTGCAATGGTCCAATACATAAATGATATAGAGATCAAAACAAAAACACATAACCAAGGAGGCTCTAAATGGCCTCTACAACAAAAGTACACTGTAAAACATCACTAGTCACCAGTACTACTGGCTACTGCTAGAGAAGCCAACATCATCTGGCTCAAACTCTGAATTAGCGTCAGAAAGGGAAACCCATGGCTCCTCCTCCTCCTCCTCATCACCAACTCCAACTGCAACTGTAGAAGTAGTAGCACTAGCAGGCGCAGCAGCTGCACGCTGAGATAGAAAAATGCAATTAGATAGCAGTGAGGAAATGTGAGGGGGTTGGGTAGCTTTTATAGGCTTGGGAGAGGTAGATGGGCTTCAAGAAAACTTGAAACCAAAAGCTAGTTGTGTTGGAAGTTTGAATTTCCCTCCAAAAAGCGTCGCTAGGCGTCTTTGACCGGTTCGTTCGGTTTAATACGGACTCGGTTGAGTCGATTAATTTGTTGCCAAATCGGCCGAGTTGGTGACCTACGCGATCAATCCAGGTAACAAATCAGCCACCAAACCGGTTTTTCTATCGAGCCGGCTCGACCAAGGGTATGGCTCGGCCAAATCTGAGTCGGCTCGGACGTTTTTTAAAACACTACATACTGCAAGTTATGTTAGTTTTGACAACAAATTTAGTTAGTTTTCCTTTAACTGTATAGTTAGGTTTTTCTTTTAACTGTATTGTAGTTAGGCGGTTCGGTTACGGTTATGTAACGATAGATAGGTTTAATATATAACAATGTAATACACAGCAACGGTGATTCATTCATTCAATCAGTTCAATTCAGTTTCATTTATATATCTTGGCTAAGCGTTCTTGTCTTCTTTCTTTCATTCTTTCATCTTTCTGAATCAACAAGTGGTATCAGAGCCCAGTGAGGCTGTGCGGGCTGTGCAAAGGAAAGAGCTGCTGCTGCGTTGAAGGAAAGAGGGGCTGAAGAACTGTTGCTACGTTGAAGGAAAGAGGGGCTGAAGACCCTGCTGCTGACCCTGCTGCTGCGTTGAAGGAAAGAGCTGCTCCTGCGTTGAAGGAAAGAACTGTTGCGTGAGTGAAGATGTGTTGTCCTGAGCGTGAAGACGTTGAAGAAAACTGTTTGTGCGGGCTAAGGCTGTGCTGACTGTGCTTTGAAAGAAAAGCGGCTGTTGGGCTGCATGAAAGGCGGCTGTTGGTTGTGCGTTGAACGCATACTGTCTAGAACCTGCGGTCTGTTCCAGAACTGCCTGCATGAAGATTGCAAGGGAGAAATCTGCTGCCAGAATCTGCCTGAGGACCTGCGTCAGGCATAAAGCTTGCCTGAAGATTCAAGACCTGAATCTGTCTGTGTAAGGCCAGTTATCTACTTGCGTGGCTGCCAGAACTTGTTCCGAAATCTGGGTATTGCTTAAGAAATTTTTTTGTTTGTCTCAGAATTTTTTTTTTCCAGAAAGCAGTCAGGAAACAAGAACAAAATTTTTATTTTTCCAGAAAGCAGTCTGAAACAAGAACAGAATTTTTATTTTTCCAGAAAGCAGTCAAGAAACAAAGACAGTTTTTTTTTATTATTGAAGAGAAGGAAAAAATTTTCAAGGTTTTTTTTTTAGTTGGAGAAATAAGGAGTTTTTTTTAAAGGAATATAAAACTCTAGAAAGTCTGAAACCTTAGGAAAGGAAAAATGGCCAAGATGTCGAATGCGAAATTCGAGGTGGAGAAATTCACCAGAAAGAGCAATTTTGCTCTTTGGAAACTGAAGGTTAAGGATCTGCTTGTGCAACAAGGGTTGCACAAGGCATTGGATGGGGCGACTAAAAAACCTGCAACCATGACCACTTCAGACTGGGAGGACTTGAATGCCTGAGCTCTCAGTACCATCCGGCTATGTCTAGCGGATGAAGTTCTCTTCAACATTGTTGAAGAGACTACGACGTCAGGATTGTGGGAAAAACTTGAAAATCTCTATATGACAAAATCATTGACCAACAAAATTTATCTGAAAAGACAGTTATACAGCCTTCGAATGAAAGAAGGTTCAAACGTTGCAGAACATTTGAATGTTTTTAATACACTAATATGTCAATTAACAGATATGGAAGTCAAAATACAAGAAGAAGATAAAGCCATAACCTTGCTGTGTTCTTTACCTGAATCGTGGGATCACTTCGTAACTTCAATCAGCTTTAGCTCTGCTGATTCTTTGAAGTTTGAATCAGTCGTGGGAGCTCTTTTGTCTGAAGAAGTACGAAGGAAATCCAACACTGAAACAGCTGCATCAGAAGCCATGGTCGCTAGAGGACGCTCAAAGGAAAGAGGAGAAAAACCAAGGGGAACTTCCAGATCAAAATCGAAAGGAAAGAAGTGTAAGGCGAAATGTTGGAACTGCAATAAAGTTGGACACTTGAAGAAGGACTGTTGGAAACGAAAGGAATCCGAAAACCTGAAGAACGAAGCGAATCAGGTTGATTCAGGTATGATAGATGAAGTTTTATCTACTGAAGAATTGTGTATGATAGATGAAACTTCACCTGAATGTAATATCTCTCAGGGTGTAGATAGCTGGCTGTTAGATTCTGGTGCTTCACATCACATGTGCCCACATAGAAACTGGTTTACCTCATATGAAAATGTAAACGGTAGTTATGTGTTTATGGGTAACAATATGTCATGTCAGACTGTTGGGATGGGAGATATAAGGATTAAGATGTATGATAACACAGTTAGAACATTAACTAGTGTTAGACATGTACCTGATTTAAAGAAAAATTTGATTTCTTTGGGAGTTTTGGATTCAGAAGGATATAAGTTTACAGGTTAGGATGCCGTCTTGAAAGTCTTCAAAGGGGCACTTGTGGTTATGAAGGCAGAAAAGGTCGAAAATCTTTACAGGTTGAAAGGAAGTACTCAGATCGGTGAAGCAGCGGTTGCGTCAGAAAAGGAAGAAGCATGCACTAGTCTATGGCATCAACAATTGGGTCATATGAGCGAGAAAGGTCTTCAGATATTGATGAAGTGTAAATCTCTTCCAGGTCTGAAATCCTTGAATTTAGATTTCTGTAAACATTGTGTGTATGGCAAACAGTGTAAACAGAGGTTTAAAGTTGGAAATCATAATAGTAAAGATGTTTTAGACTATATTCATTCTGATCTGTGGGGGCCTTCCCCTGTTATGTCATATGGAGGTGCACTGTAATTTTTAACATTCATTGATGATTACTCCCGGAAAGTTTGGATCGATATGCTAAAAAGGAAAGCTGATGTATTAAATGTCTTTAAATAATTTAAAGTAATGGTAGAGAAAAGAATAGGCAAATCTATTAAATGCTTAAGAACTGACAATGGTGGTGAGTTCACTTCAGGTGAATTTGAACAGTACTGTAAGGATGAGGGAATTGTTAGACATAAAACTGTTGTTTATACTCCTCAGTAAAATGGTGTTGCTGAGCGTATGAATCAGACTCTTATGGAAAGAGCCAGAAGCATGATTAGCAATGCTAACTTGCAAAAGGAGTTGTGGGCAGAAGCAGTATCTACTGCTTGTTATTTAGTTAACAGATCACCCTCAGTAGCTATTGATCGTAAAATTCCTGAAGAAGTTTGGACGGGTCAGTCTTGTGACTATTCACATTTGAGAATATTTGGCTGTGATGCTTATTCTCTCATTCCGAAAAATCAGCGTTCAAAATTAGATCCAAAGTCAAAATGTTATGTCTTTGTTGGGTATGACTATGCAATGAAAGGATATAGGTTGTGGGATCCTACATTGAGGAAAATAGTAGTTAGTAGAGATGTAACATTTGATGAATCCTCTCTTTTAAAATCAACTGTTGAAAGAATTGAACAGGAACAGGTGTCGCAAAATCAACTAGTTCAGTTGGAGGCTAGAACTTTCGGTGACAGTCGGAAGGAAGGAGAAACCTCTGGAGAAAAAGGTGCTGAAGACACAAAGGAAGCCGTTAAAGCTTCTGAACCAGTGCAAGTTTTTGAACCAGTTTAGCAACCAGTTTCTCTAAGAAGGTCTACAAGGGAAAGGAAAATTCCAAAAAGGTATGAAGATTTTGCTTCGTCTTTTGCTTTGATTACTAAAGATGGGGAACCTTCTTGTTATCAGGAAGCAGTAGATGATACAGATATCGAAAAATGGAAAGTGGCTATGGAAGAAGAAATGGACTCCTTAGCCAAAAACAATACCTGGGATCTTGTAGAGCTTCC
>APFE031361841.1:20094-45737 GCA_000404065.3 Pinus taeda | reverse complement strand
AAACAATACCTGGAATCTTGTAGAGCTTCCTGAAGGGAGAAGTGTTGTTGGATGCAAATGGGTCTTCAAGCTGAAACGGAAAGTTGATGGAAGTATCGAAAGGTATAAGGCGAGACTGGTAGCAAAAGGGTATTCTCAAGTTGAAGTATAGACTTTCATGAGATTTTTTCTCTAGTTGTAAAACTTGTTTCTATTCGTACTGTGTTAGCACTAACTGCGTTGCTTAATCTTGAGTTAGAACAGTTAGATGTTAAAACAGCGTTTCTACATGGTGATTTGAACGAAGAAATATATATGGAACAACCAGAAGGTTTTGTACGAGGTCGCAGCAGAAGATTAGTTTGCAAGCTCAGGAAATCATTGTATGGTCTGAGGCAATCTCCCAGACAATGGTACAAGAAGATTGATTCCTTCATGGTGAGCCAGAACTTTGTAAGAAGTGAGTATGATCATTGTGTATACTTCAAAAGTTTCAATGGCATATTCATTATCTTAGCTTTGTATGTTGACGATATGCTTATTGCAAGCAAAAGCATGGGAGAGATCAACATGTTAAAGGCTCAACTCTCTAGGACGTTTGATATGAAGGATCTTGGAGCAGCAAAACATATCTTGGGCATGGAGATACATAGAGACAGGAAAAATGGTAAGCTTTGGTTATCACAGCAGAAGTATGTGGAGAAGGTACTTGAAAATTTCTCTATGAACAATGTGAAACTTGTTAATATTCCACTAGCTTCCCATTTTAAGCTTTCTTCGGTTTTAAGTCCTAGAGATGATGAAGAAAAGCAGTATATGTCTCATGTACCATATGCAAATGCGGTAGGCAACTTAATGTATGCGATGGTATCTACAAGACCTGACATTTCACATGCAGTTGGAGTTGTCAGCAGGTTCATGGCAAATCCAGGTAAAGAACATTGGCAAGCAGTGAAATGGGTGCTTCGATATCTAAGAGGCACAAGTGACCGTTGCATCGTCTTTAATGGTAGTGAAGGATCAGTCTGCAGATATGTAGATGTTGACTATGCAGGTGATTTGGACAAAAGAAGATCTACTACAGGTTATGTCTTTACTCTTGCAGGTGGAGCGATTAGTTGGATGTCAAAGCTTCAAGAAACTGTTGCGTTGTCCACTACTGAAGCCGAATATATAGCTGCCTCAGATGCCAGTAAAGATGAAATTAGAAGAAAGCAGGAGAAAGTGGATGTACTTTGTGACAGTCAAAGTGCTATTCACTTGGCTACAAATCCTGCCTATCACAGCAGAACCAAGCACATTGATGTAAGGTATCATTTTCTGAGACATGTGATCGATGGCGGAAAAGTAGCTCTTATAAAGGTCCATACACGAGAGAATTGTGCAGACATATTCACAAAGCCAGTAACAGTAGAGAAGTTGCAGTGGTGCTTAGCTTCTCTTGGCTTGCAGAAAAGATGATGAATGGGCATGGGCAAGAAATTAGAAAATTGTTGTCAAGGTGGAGTTTGTTAGTTTTGACAACGAATTTAGTTAGGTCTTTAACTGTTTAACTGTATTGTAGTTAGGTGGTTCCATCCAGTTATGTAACGATAGAGGATATATTCAGTTATGTAATGTTAGATAGGATATAAATAATGTAATAACACATGAAGCAGAGCAGAACGGATCATCATATTCATTCATTCAATCCTACATTCGGTATTTCCATATCTTGGCGTTCTGTTAACTATTTCTGTATCTGTTCTTTATCTATTTATCTGTCTCTGTATGAAGCAGAGCAGAGCGGATCATCATATTCATTCATTCAATCCTACATTCGGTATTTCCATATCTTGGCGTTCTGTTAACTATTTCTGTATCAGTTCTTTATCTATTTATCTGTCTTTGTTTTCAATAGGTCGAAGTTTTTCCTGAAGTGGTCGAGTTCATATTGAGCCGAGGGTTTTTTTAAGAGCAGAGGATCGAAATAATCTCCCCAAACTTCTGGTTCATAACCCTTACTGTCAGTGCATACCTGAGCTCTCAAGAAAGTCTTGTCAGACTCTAATCTCATAGTTCATTTCTTGGAAGGAGGAACAGAGTCACTGTGTTTGCTGGAGTAGAGTTGGGATGGTAAAGAAATCATTGTATCTGTTTTAACGAAGAACTTGAGCAAAATGGTTGACCCATCCAGCTTCATGGCGAATATCCATATCTTATCCAGCCCAGCAAAAGAAGTAGAAGGCACACCGTTCACAGGTAGCACATGTAGATAGCCATGTGGTCTGGCAACATGTGTTGTGGCGTGTGCCTATCTAACCAGAGACGCGTGTGCTTAACCAGAGACATGTATTACTAGTACATGTACCTAATTAGGTACATGTATTGCTTGATAAGAGATACATACAAAGCAAACATTCACAAACCAAAGATCTAAACATTTAGTGCCCAATGAACTGATGTTGGCATTAGTTTTTGTTTGAAAAATATTAATCAAATAAATTCTATTAACCAAGAAATTCATCCACATAGCCTCTTTAGTTTCCGTTTGAAAATACTAATCAAATAAATCATTTTAACCAAAAAATTCATGAAAATTATAGCAACTAATCAATAAATCATTTTAACCTAGAAATTCATGAAAAATATAGCCACTAACCAAATAAATCTTTTTAACCAAACATTCATGAACAATATAGCCTCTTTGCCTCGGAAAAAGGCCAAATAACATCATAAAAATCTTATTGGTCTTCAAAATAGTTGTATCTATTTCATAGGTTGAGTGACCATATTTCATGAAAAGGGATGGGAAATTTTAGGTTAATTTGCAAAAGGACTAATGTGAAGTACTAAATTTGATTACCATAGGCCCATGCTGCAAACAGCAAGGAGTAATAAGTTGTATGTATATTAATCATAAAATTTCATAAATGATTAAAAAATCAATTTTTTTAAATACCTACATAAGAGATATGTTGTATGAGAATTGCATATTGGGTTCATATCTTGAGCATATTCTAATCTCGTTTAATCATGTGATTCATGTTCATTATAAATTTTTATTAGGGAAAATCAATTGTAATAAATCTTAGTCTTTGTTAAAGGGGAATGATTTTATCAAAGCACTATAACAATAATGAAAAGACCCTTAGTGACTGGTAAGGTTCTAGATTTGTAGGAACTGAGAAATTTAGCATGATTGCATCTATTTCTTATTATTTCAATTAAAATGTCTAAACTTTCAAAGATCTGTACAAACAAAAAATTGAAGTAAATTAGTCATAAAGAATCATGATTATTATCTATTTCTTTTTATTTTAGTTAAAATGTCTTTGATTTGGAACTTTCAAAAATACAAACAAAAAACTAAAGTAAATTAGTCATAAATAATAACTAATATGTTATTTTTATTGGGGATATTGATTGTTCAGTTTATCTATGAAATCATGCAAAAATGAATGTCATGGTGGGATCTTTATAACAAAAACTATATTCACTTCTCCCTAGATTTCTTAAGAATCCCTATTGATTATAACAAAAATCATACGACCTCCTCCATATCTTTCTTAAGAATCTCACTCAAGCATGGAAAAAGGTTGCTTCAACCATTAATATTACAAAAGGATACATCTCCTTAATCTTGGACTTGGGATGAGGCAAAGGAAGAGAAGGATATGGAGTATCCTTAAAATATTTAACATGCAAAGTATCATTACACCTAGAAACAACAAGAAGCGTTGGAATATTCCCTTGGAGTGTAATGGTGTCTAGGGGATGGAGGTGTAACAAAGCGCCCATGGTAGAGTAACAATAGTGAAGGTCATTCAATGTAAGGAGAACCACTATACATGTATTTATTAAATAAGGCCCACTAAAGTAGTATTGAATAAATATAATGCAACCTCATTAAAGAAGGTTTATTAGGTGGTTAGGAAATTGATATAATTATCATCTCTTAATTAAGTATGGAATACTCCTTATGAGATTTATGGATTTTATTATATTTGGAGCTTAACTTCTTAGGAGGTTACTTGCTCGAAGAGGTAAATGAATAACAATGAGTTCCCTTCATAAAATAATAAGTTGCAAGGTGTTGACCTACCTTAATGGTTTTGATATAATAAAGTGTGGAGTGTTTGTGAATCTTGTTTGTGATTTTACATTAAGATCTAAGGTATTTCACTAGTCTCAAAACCCTTTCTTGGGTTTTTAAAAAAAAACATATTTTGCAAGTTTTCAAATGAAAGAGGAGCAAGACACAAATAAAGTCATTTAGATTTCTAAGAAGTATTTGACGAAATTAGTTGTAGTTCTAAGTTCCTCTTAAAAACTACCCAATTTCAAAAAAAAATGTCATTTGCATTGGAGCTTAGGAAGGGTGGAGGGTGAAGGGTCCATAGTAGAGTAATAATAGTGGAGGTCATTCAATGTAAGGTGGACTATGTCTACTACGCTTGTATTTATTAAATAAGGACCACTATAACAATATTGAAAAAATGTTATGGGGCCTCATTAAAAAAGGTCCACTTGGTGACTAGACTAGGGGATTGTTATGATCATGGTCCCTTCTTTAATAATAAATAAAAATATAATCTTCCTTATGAGATGTCTAGTGTTATTGCCTTTGGAGCTTAACCTATTAGGAGTTTTCCTCCTCGAAGAAGCAAGTGAATATGGATTTTGATATTAATAAAGTGTGGAGTGTTTATGATATCTTTTGTGTGATTTTATATTAAGATCTAAGAAACATAACAAGTGGTATTAGAACCCTTTCTTGGGCTCAAAAAAATGAAGAATTTTCATTCATATTTTCCAAGTTTTCAAATGAAAAAAAAGGGCCACAACACTTGGATTAAGTCATGTAGCCTTCCAAACAAAAAGTTCTAGCTATCACTTCCTCTCAAAAAAGCAACTGATTTAAAAAATTTCCTCCAAATTGGAATTCAAGAAGTGAAGATATCGTCAATTTTAAATCTACTTTGTAAGGGCTTTTCCATTATGGTCATTTGGACTACAAAGTTTATATCTTTTCACAAGGTGCTGAAATTTCCACGGGGACCAAAGTTGTTGGAAAGAGGAGTTTCATGGGTCTAATTTTGAATATTATATGTTGAGTTTACAATGAATATCAAGTAGTGTCATAACCCTTTCTTAGACTAAAGAAAAAGATTGATTTTTTTTCCTATTTTGTAGGTTTTCAAAGGAAAAAAGAGGATCACAACACACATCAATTCATGTACTTTTTTTAGACGTATTTGAAGAAATCAATGATAGTATTGAGTTCCTCTTAGAAAAACAAACAATTTCAAAAAATAAAAAAATAAAACCCTTTAAATGGAGTCAAAGAAGTGAAATTATCACTAATTTCAAATTGACTGTTTTAGTGATTTTATGTGATGGCTATGTGGACTACAAAGCTAACATATTTTGATAAGGTTTTCACATTTCCACCAACCCAATGTCATTGGATAGAATATTTTTAGGGGTTTGATTTTGGAATGGGAATGTGGTGGAACATACTATAATGTTGTCAAAAAAATCTCTCCAAGGTTGGTCTCAAGGAATCCAAGATATAACATTGATAATCACTAAATGTAGAGATATTTATACTATTGAGACACCATACTCTTACATCAAAGAAGAGTATAGCAAAGAAAGACAATTTTAAGAGTATAAATGAGAAAGATATACTTAGTATGAGTATAGGCAAGAAAGATATCTTTAAGAGTACAAACAAGAAAGATATACTTAGTATGAGTATAGCCAAGAAAGATATCTTTAAGAGTATAAACGAGAAAGATATACCTAGTGGTATATCAATAGTTGTGATTTTTGCAATGACAACTACTTTCATCTTCCATATGATGAATCTACTCCACCTTCTATAGAAAATGTCATGGAAGAAACCATGAGCTTGTTAACATGCTCTACTTCATCAACATTAATGAATGGTGAAGAAAATTTGCAGAACTATTTGCCAAAGAAGTCCTGATGATGCTTGGAAATGTTACCTCAGTGATTTGGGCAAAGGGAACTGGGCTTTGAGAAACATCAAGTGTTTTTCCCATCTGTTCAGTGTTTGGTTGATCAACATCTTTTGGTATCTTCTCTACCTTGTCAACATCCTTTTTCTATTTTATCAGCTCATTTTATTTGCTTACTAATTCCTCTATTTCCCCTAATGCTTTGTCCTTTTTGAATAATGCTTTATTTTTTCACTTTGATCTTCAATTGAAGAGTTATCTCACTTTTCTAATTTTCCTTTTTGTTCCTATTGTTTTTGCTGTATTTTTTCTTTATGTTATGCTCCTATTTTTCTTTCCCTTTTGTTGCTTTTGAGCTGAAATAGATTCTTGCCCAGTAAATTTTGTTTGATCAAGTTATTAAGCTCATGTGCCGGGTGCCTTCTCTCATTTGTAGCTCAATAAAATGAACACTTGAGCCATTACTTCTTTGCTCAAGGAAAGCAAGTGTTTGATCTCCCTGAAGGTTTGAAGACTCTCTTTCTTCTTAGCTCATCTGGTATACAACTTGATCAGAAGAATCAGAATTTTATATGGGCCATACTTGTACAAGGGAAGTGAATGCAACCAAACCTCTTGAAACCCATTTGCCTCAATTATTGCATGACCATTGTTTTAAAGAGTTTGGTGGTCAAACTTAATAGGAAAATTTAGCCAATTAATTTGTATGCATTAATTTTGTGATACCATGAAGTTTGTGTGATGGGCTATTTTCCTCACAACAAGCTTATTAGGAATGAATCCAAGTAACACCTAAAGGACCCATCTCACATCCTTAAATTTTAAAATAAGAAAAACCCTCTTTAATAAACCAATATCAAATGCCCTGTAACACTGATTGAATTTGAATTTCTTTATTTACTTTAAGAGGAGGCTTTCCAAAAAAGGACTGGATAGAAAACAATATATTATCACAAATATCAAAGAAATTGGAAAACAACATATTATCACAAATATCATAGAAATGGGAAAACAACATATTATCACAAATATCATAGAAATGGAAAACAACATATTATCACAAATATCATAGAAATGGGTTTTATACTAGATCTCCCAAAGAATAGAACAAAATTGATGTATAGGTTGAGAGTTGAAGACCAATTCCATTTCAATAATGGAAAAGGAAGGATATCATAGAAATGGGTTTTATACTAGATCTCCCAAAGAATAGAACAAAATTGATGTATAGGTTGAGTGTTGAAGACCAATTCCATTTCAATAATGGAAAAGGAACAGAGGCTACCTACAACATCAATTAAGTGCTGACATGTAAAACCATGGGCAAAACCCTGGTGGAATGACTAACAACTTAATAACGTAAGTTCCAAAAACATTTTCTCAATTGAATCTTTTAATTTTGTAATTCCATGGAACTTGGAATGTTCCAAGATCTTGTTCCCCATAAAGTCTAAATATGCATGGGATTCTTGAATTGTCTAATTGAATAAAGCCTATTTTATTTGGTCTATAACCTACTTAATCATCTACCCAATCCCATATTGGCATCTCAAAAAATATGTTGAGAGGTAATAAATTGAAACTCATTTATCAATAACACAATTCAATCCATCCAACTTTTGAAATTCCATGGGGACTTAACATTGGTATATCAAAACTTAAAAACAAAAACAAAAAAAATTGTGATCTAAATCCCAATGAATAGATTCACAAGCATTATTAGACTTTTAACCAGTTAAAATATTTCAAATCGAAGGAGGTTGAAATTGTAGCAAAAATTCGAACTAGAAATATAATATGAATCTACACAAGTCATTCGAGGTGAAAGTGCCACAAAGCTCTAAGAATTATAGAATACTATTTCATTATAGTGATTGCAAAAGTTAGTTTTTATTTTAGTAATATTAATTTACACTAAAATATAATATTGGCATAATTGCAGAGTCTCAAAAGTACTATCTAATGTAAATTTGAAACTTTTCAAAATCCCTCCATTAAACTTTCCAATAAAAATCTAAACTTTCCAATAACGATCCAAGACCTTGAGCCTATACCGCTTTGTAATGCATTAAAGATCACTATCAAGCCCGTCACAAGAAACATATGCTACGCTTAATGCATTCGGTTCTTCAAACCAAATTACATAAATGTAAACAGCACAACACAGCTGACTACAAAATAATCAATTGTTGCATAATCCATTACTAGGCTAAATTCCATTAAAGCTGAGGTAAGTGCACTGAAGAACATGAAGTACTTTCACAATCCAAGGAGACAAAGCAGTCCATATACAGACATACAGAATATTTAACAGTGTTATATAGAGAGAACTTTGCACCATGCACATTTAACATTATAATCTCTCTAAATGTCCCCAGTAACTACCGGATGATACAAATCCATGCCAACTCTACAACATAAGATAGACAATCTTATTTTAACAATTAGAACACCGGACACTAGGAAACTCGCAAACAACACAAACAACCATAATCAGCATATGGACAGTTATCACAAGGTAGTAAAAATCACAGTTACCACAAGGTAGTAAAAATGAAAAATATGGTCTTCCAATATTATATCTGACCAACAAAATTAAAAGCTTGCCAGTGCTGCATCTGATAAACATAGTCGAAAACACATGTAGTGTAGCCATATATCAGACAAACAAATTCAAAATATTGTCATGATTCATCTACTGAACAAAAGCAAAAGCATATGGAGTTGTATACAAAGCTTATGAATTCAATTCTTGAACCTCCAGGAGAGCAGAGCATACTATGAAAGAACAAGAAATGTAAATGAAATCCACACAAACAACTACTAGGCGTTGAAACAACTAGCTGTTGTTGATGGTAAGCTAATAACTAACGATATCTAGCTCTCCTGAGCTGATTCTTCATCATCATAGTATTCATCATCCTCTGCACTGGCATCCTGGTACTGCATGTACTCAGAAACCAAATCATTCATGTTACTCTCTGCTTCAGTGAACTCCATCTCATCCATGCCCTCACCAGTGTACCAATGCAAGAAAGCCTTCCTCCTAAACATAGCAGTGAACTGCTCACTTACTCTCCTGAACATCTCCTGAATGGATGTCGAGTTACCAATGAATGTTGACGACATGGACAGGCCTTTTGGTGGAATATCACATGCACTGGATTTCACATTATTAGGGATCCATTCCACAAAGTAGGAGGAATTCTTGTTCTGAACATTCATCATTTGCTCATCCACCTCTTTGGTACTCATCTTGCCCCTGAACATAGCAGATGCAGTAAGATACCTGCCATGACGTGGATCTGCAGCACACATCATGTTCTTGGAATCCCACATCTGTTGTGTGAGCTCCGGAACTGTAAGGGCTCTGTATTGCTGTGAACCACGAGAGGTCAAAGGGGCAAATCCCACCATAAAAAAGTGAAGACGGGGGAAAGGGATCAGATTCACTGCCAGCTTCCTCAGATCTGAGTTCAACTGGCCGGGAAACCTCAGGCAGCAGGTGACTCCACTCATTGTTGCAGAGATCAAATGGTTCAAATCACCAACTGAAAAATCCAATAACCAAACACATAAGTCAACATTGCACCTACACTAGAAAAATCAAAACTAACAAGGAAGTAACCAAATTAGTTGCAAAGTCGTTATTCTGTGAAGAGGAAGTGAAAAAACTCAACAGAGCCCAACTCCGTTTAGTATTTGTCTGAAACTATGACTATATACCATGCACTGGATGCAACAGGATAAGTACATATAAAACTGTATTTGAAATATAGCTTCAATGTTATGACCTTCATGTTTGTGAGTGACACTGCAATTAACCCAATACAGAGAACTGGATGTACTGAATATGGGCAACCGTACAAAACCCTATCTAAACCTGGAATTCCAATGCAAACCCTTATCAATCCGAATAATGCCCGTCTGCATTTCTAACTCAACAACCTTCAGACTCAAATTAAAACCGGCTATGCAAAGTGAAAAGGGTACTATGGCCTGTGTAAGTGTGAGAATCCATCAAACTTATATTGTTGTCATTCCAAAAATGCATATTAAGATGTGTATCTTTCAGTCATAAATCTCAATGCTTCTCGGGGAATCTCTAATCTAGCCATATGAAAGGCCGACAGACTAAATGAAAAAGTAAGTCTTACAAATAGCAGAGACAGTTCTACACTGGTTTTGTTATCGCTGGCTTCACCAAAAAGAAATAAAGCCAAGGTCACCTACAGCAAAGATAGGAACACCAAGCTGGAGTTGCATTAGTTTAATCCAGCCAGTTTCAGAGATGAGACAGGTAATCTACAACTCTGGTAAAGATGGAGGCTACTAACCATTTACATCTGAGTGCAAGTGCAAGAGCAACAGATCAGAACAAAATTTGGTTTTAGATGGCCTTATGGTACTGTATTCACTACATACGTCTGGAAAAGAAAGATGCTCTACAGCCCAGAGAGACTGTACTTACATTGATCTATACTAAGGGTTATAGACGAGTTTGTGCTAATTTACTTACAGCTAGGTGTCGTGAGCTTGAGAGTCCTGAAGCAGATATCGTAGAGGGCCTCATTGTCCAGCACCATACACTCGTCGGCATTCTCCACCAGCTGATGCACAGAAAGTGTAGCATTGTAAGGCTCCACCACTGTATCAGACACCTTGGGAGATGGGAAAACAGAGAAAGTGAGCATCATTCTATCAGGGTATTCCTCTCGGATCTTGGAGATCAAGAGGGTTCCCATTCCAGATCCAGTGCCTCCTCCCAGAGAGTGACACACTTGAAACCCTGCACAAACAAATCCAACAACATTTTAGCGACTGGAAGCCTACATTCCAGAAATCATGAGGCCAAAGGGGTTAGAGTCCAAACCTTGAAGGCAATCACAGTTCTCGGCCTCCTTCCTGACGACATCAAGAACGGAATCAATGAGCTCGGCCCCCTCAGTGTAATGGCCCTTGGCCCAGTTGTTCCCAGCCCCGGACTGGCCAAAAACAAAGTTATCAGGCCTAAAGACCTGTCCATAAGGCCCGGTCCTCACACTGTCCATGGTCCCAGGCTCCAGATCCATAAGCACAGCACGGGGAACAAATCGCCCACAGCTCGCCTCATTGTAGTAAACATTAACCCTTTCGAGCTGTAGATCTGAAGTGCCCTGGTATCTCCCAGTGGGATCGATTCCGTGCTCATCACAGACAACTTCCCAGAACTTGGCACCGATCTGGTTGCCGCATTGGCCGCCCTGAATGTGCAGGATTTCACGCATCTTGGCGATCTAAAACCTTGCGACACAGGAAATCGAAAGAAAGAAAAAACCCTAAAAAATACGAACTGAACCTGACAGAGAAGCCTCACAGATCCAGAATAAGGGTAATGGAGAAATACTCGAGGCTTTCTCCGCCTTATACTAATCTCTGAATCAAGGACGGCCTTTATATAAATCTTGGCCGTTGGTCCCATGATGATCGACGGCTACGGTGTAAATAATTTTGAAATACATCGACGGCCGATGACGTCTCCCGCTTCTAGTCGGAGGGCCCAGATCGCACCGCTGGAGGGGGCCGCGCTCGTGATCTGACGGGTCGTGGGCCCCGGATTCCAGCTCATCTGACGGCTAGCCTGGATCCGACGGTCGCTATCGAGACTCAACGGCCGTCCAGCGCAATCGCGAAAATATCTCGCTAACGGACAAAACCAGCAACCCGTTCCTCGCGGCTAGCGGTGGGCCGGCAGCTTAGTGGTAATAATAGCATTTCTGCTAACTTGGTGAGAAGATTAAGTCAAATGAGTCCGTTGGGGGTTGTGGCTCACTAGATTGGTGGGACAATTCAAATTATTTAGTGGGCTTATGGTCAATGGCAATTAAAAAGTCGTTATTTAGTTGGATGCTTTGGGTAAGGATTCCTATCTGTAAGGTGGGAGTTCAAATTATAGCATTTAATATGGTAATATATCATTATCTTTAAAATTGTATATTATGAAAATAAATTTAAATAATGTAATTTTTTTTAAATAATATTAAAAAAATTATTTATGAAATAAAAACTTGTCTAGTGATTCGAGTATTATATATATGTGTATATGTTATTTTTAACTTTTAAAAAGGAATATAGGTTCTCGATCATTAAATACAAATCAAAAGTCTTTTGTTGTTAATTATTGGATTTAAATGATGTAACTTATATCTAAATTTTAATGCAATAATTTTAGCTTAGCTAATAAGATGGGAGGATTGTTTCTCAAAGATTTATAATCAAAAAGTAATAACATATTTTAAGTAGCTATTAGATTGAATTAGCACTTCTTTAAATATATCATAATGTAATGGAAACAATGACATAGTATTCTAAACAACAATAGAAGATTATTAAATACCACAAATTACTTATTTGCTTGACTCTTTATTGAACTTTACTTTGTCATATAAACTTGGCATTCACAATTCAAAGTTACCAATGAAGGTTTTAATTCGGTATAGATGTGTAAATGAATTATTAAAAAACATAATATATACAATGGCAAGAATATAAAAAATTATATAGACAGAGATGCTTGATACCTAAAACTGGAAAACGAGATTGATTTTCATTATATTCCTTTCAGTGTTATAATATATTACATACATGCCAAAACATTCATAAACCCCCAATTTTTAACCCTTGATTAGAACATAATTGTAGTTCCCTTTATTGGGTCTACAAAAATATCATGGGTAAAACCATCATCCATGAAACCATGAACAAAACTATGAGTCCACCATAATTGGGTCCAACTGCTACCCCCTGCAACCCCTTGTTACACTCAACGCAACATAATAGTGTGTACCACTAGTCATGGAAAAAATATAACACATACCCAACGATCAAGTTGTTCGAAAATATACACTATTAGGTGTTTTTCCTTCCAACCAATATAATGTCAATGATGTTGACTGTGACATTCGTGCATTAGGCCTTAAGCTCAAGAATAACAATGGTTTCTTCACACTTAAATAGATAACCCTTCCCAAAAACATAAAAACATCACCACCACCAACAAGATCATCAAGTGAACCACACCAACCATTCTCATTCAATCACCATCTAGGAAAACTACATAATTCGCAAGTTAAATGTGCTCCTAAAAAGTTCCAACCCCAAAACAAAATTACTAGCCGCTCTCAATAGTTTTGATGGGAAATTACGGTTTAGATTGCGTTAAACAAGTCAAGTGCTATGATGACCTAATCCCAAGGTCACAGAAGTAGCTTCAACCTAATAACCTTAAAACTTAATACACCAATGAATTCACTTAAAGTGATTAGACATTCAAATTTGATTCGTTAGAGCTATTTTATAAACAATTTGTAGGATCAATTAATGTCAATTATGAGCTTCGTTTCCTTGGGATCGCAATGCTCCCTAAACACAACAATTAGTGATATAAGTTATTCACAACATATTATTAAAGTATCTCGGATGGGGTGTTTTTAATGCAAAAGGGTGATGGGCTGCCATTGCCCCACCTTCCCAAGTAGTTAGGGGATGTGGCAACGTGCCCCCACAATAAGTTTTTATGAAAACCACGCTCTCGAGATCTTACCTGAGGCAAGTTGGTCGCAGGCCCATCGATCCCAAGTCCACGTATTATCGCAACATTGAAGTGTCGTCGTCTCGCCAAGACTGTCACATCTCTACTCCTGTGGTCACTGGTTTCAATTCAGTTCGACCCATGGACCTCCCTCGACTGATGTTACTCTCATTGGGAATGGCTATGATTTTTTCCCTTACCTGCAATTCTCCCTTTGGCTCTGGATAACATGAACTACGGCCCTAATTGGCCCACTTCGTAAGCTATGGCTAGGTCCCATTTCTCTAATTCAAGTTTTGGTCGTTTCAGGAATAGTTAGCCTCCCCTCCACATTTGGAGTTCCAATGGCATTTTCCAATTGGCCTCCTAGATTATTGGCACGATTTTTTTTGTTTCTCTTTCTCAATAAGTTCGGTGTGCATGTTGTTGCACATGCAGTGGCTCGTGATATAGGTTTCTTCAGCATGTAAGAGAATAGCCCCTGTGGATACTATACCTCTTCAACGAAAGTCGCCCTAACTGTCTCTGGTTTGCACTCCTCTTTGCTTGATCTTTGTTTATGGTTTTGAATTTCTAATTGGTACTTCTTAGGTTTGCATCTTTGTCAGTCACTCTCCTTGTTCTTCCCAGTTCATTCTCGAAGCTTTATGTTCCTCCCCTAGTCTTTCATTCGTAAGATATTATTTCCCTTTGCTAGCTTTCTTGGCAAGCTTAATGTTTTCCTCCATGTTCTCCCTCACACTCATGTTGCTTTCCCATGGCAAGTCGACTATCTTCCCATCCTCTAATTTCCATTTTCATCTGACTTCTTACTATTGGACCCCTTCTCCTCCTTATGTGGCACTAATCCCTGAGCCTTCCACTTTTCCACTCACCTTCCTAACAAATCGCTTTCGTGTTCTTGTTTGCCCTTGTGTTATGCCCCATTAGAGAGCATGCATTCATCAAGGGGAAACTTACTATCAAGAGACAACCTCTCAGGGACACAAATGTGCAGACCATCAGCTATAGGATTTCGTTGTCAAGTTTCGAGATCTCATCCCAAGGACCATCCAAGAGAAGCTAGCTCATATGGAATGTGAAGGGCCTTCCCAACGATGATATTATTCATAGGTTCTTGTTGAAGTGGTTGATTAAATGTTGAATGTTGGACACATGTGAGGTTGTTTTAATTAGTACATGTGTGATCAAACTATATTGGCATTTGAAATTTTTCCTTAGTCTAATTTTGATGGATTGTTTTGAGCACCAAGCAGACATCCTACACTCTCTAAAGCATCCACATCGTCACATGAGGGATATTGATCAGTGTTTGGGCCACACTGAGCAATATCTTGGCATTCCTCCCCAACAAGAACCACCCCTCGTAACCCCATTCAAGTTGTCGTTATAGACTTTGATCCCTCAACTTAGTCTTGCTATGCTCCATTTTATTTTACTTTTTGACTACACGGTTCATCCCAAGGACCAATTTGGCTCAGTTTTTAGTCCATGTATCTTCTATTTAGCCTTTTAACCTATTATGATTTCTTATGCCTCTTTGTGAAGAGGGAACTTTTGGCTATGGTCTGGTCTTCCTAATGAAAGTCAAAGTTAATATCTAACATATCCATGTATATTTCAATTTAAAAGGAAATACAATAATTACCCCACACAAAAACATCTTATTAAAGTGAGTGCTCTCTAGAGAACATATGTTATCCTATAATAAACGCTAGTATTCACATAACTTGAATGTTTAACAAAACTCTGAGTTGTTCCTAACATCTTACGCTCATTAATGTAGACTTCAAAGCAAGGCAATATACACATCTTACATGTTGAGCATATCATTTTATAAAAATTCAAACAAATATAATGACATTGAAGAATAGTCTTTTGGAAAAATTGTGTCAAGGGTTTTTGAAACATCTAACATTTTCAAGTGAATACTCCACTCTTCACATCGACAAAAGCTTGAAGATAAGCAAGTTTGGAGATAGGATTATAAAGGGAAGTCCAAAAGATAAATGTTGAATAGGAATCCAAACATTAAGGATAATTATCTAAGCTAGGAAAAAAATAGTGGGATAGATTGTGAAATGAATTAAAATTGGATTAGGTATTGACAAAAAAAAATAAAAATAAAAAATAATAATAATAATATGTAGTAGAAAGATCAATGAACGTATCTAATATATATTAACAAATTAGACTTTGAAAAGGGGTTAAAATGGAGAGAGAGAAAGGAGATTATGATATAAAAATCAGTAACTTTATAAAAATTAATAAATAATAAAATGGGCAAAATAAATTAGAAAGAAAGATGTAGAGGTTACAAAAAAAGCCCAGATGCAATTGATATTGAAATTCAAAACATAAGAAAAGAAGGGGAAAAATTGCAATGAAAAAAGTGGAGAGAAAGAAGGGGAAAGGAAGAGGTACTATTGCAAAAAATTTAAAGGACATTAGACATAAATAAGAGAAAAGAGGAGGGTGGGATGGTCAAAAAGAAAAGTTGAATAGTTAAGTGATAGATGAGGGGCTTCCAATATTGGCTTAGCTTATGGTCATCTTAATGATTGAAGTTTCTTTGGTGTTTCTCAATTTTCAGGGCTTCACAAATAATGCATGAAGAGTAGTGGGGGGCAAAGAAAAAGAATTAGCCTCGACACCCCACTACTCTTTTGTTTTGACTAATAGAATAGTGGGGGGCGGGGGGGTGAGGCTAAATTTTTTGCTTTTTCTTGGCCCCCCACTACTCTTCATGCATTATTTGCAAAGCCCTAGAAATTGAGAAACACTGAAACAACTTCAATCACAAAGATGACTATAAACTAAGCTAATCTTGGGAGCCCCTCATTCATCAACTTAATCCTTAAACCCATATATTTGATCATCAACCCCCCTTCCTCCCTCCTCTTTCTCTTTTTTTTATTTGGTGTCATTTTTTTTTGTGATAGTTCCTCTTCTTTTCCCCTTTTTGCACACTCCTCCCCCCATTTTGTTGCATTTGTATCCTTTCTTATCTTATGGCTTGAATTTCATCACCAATTCCATGGGATTTCTCTTTAAGTTTTATAACCTCTTTATCTTTATTTCTAGCCTTTTCCCATGTTTTATTATTTATTAATTTGTATATCATAATTCCTTTTTTCCCTCTCCATATTAACCATTTTTCGACGTCCAATTTGTTAATATGTATTATAATAACTATGTCCATTATTCTTTTTATTATTACATATTATTAAATTTCTTAATTTATATCTCCAATGGTTAATCGAATTTTAATTTGTTTCACAGTTTATCGCACTTTGAATTTCTTCGTAGCTTAGATAATTATCCTTAATCTTTGAATTCCTAACCATATCTTTTGGACCTCCAAACTAATCCTATATCCAAACTTGCTTATCTTCAAGCTGTTGTCCTTGATGACGAGTGGAGTGTCCAATCAAAACGCAGACGTTTCAAAAAGTTGAGCACAATGCTTTCCAAAAGACTATTCTTCAATGTGAAAAATGTCTAAATTTGCATATACTATAAAAATATAATAATTTCAAAAAACATATAAATTTAAGGTGGAACCTAAATGTTCTACCTTTTAGTTTTTTCACCAAAATATAACGATATAATTTTTGGCAATATTGAATTTTTCCATTACTTAAATTGTATTTTTAAATCCATAAATACCTTTAACACCTCGAAAAAACTCTTAAAAAATTATATAAATTCAATAATTAAAATTTGAAATTTCAACAAAATTCTAATTAAATTTCACACACACATACATATATAAGCAAAATATTACAAACATCCTCATCCCATGATTTTATCATCGTGCTCACACAATCTCCCTTCTTAAACTTTGTCAATTGAGGTTATCTCGGGTGGTTGGGCAAAATGGTTGATATCTCCCCACCAAGATTCAATTCCCTGTGAGTGACACGATGACGAAAAATATTGATGTAATCCCTCATGCCTATGAATATTGTTGTATTGACCCTCGCTCTCACCCTCAAGTTCATAAAGAGGATGATTTCCCTTGAAAAAAAATGACTCCCTTATTCAATTTTAAAACCATGCATCCTACTTTTAAAAAACTTGAATCAGGATAAATATTAAGGGAAACAACTCTAGATATAATGGTAAATGGAGGCCCACTCAAAAGTACCATAACATTCCTCTACTAAACATCCATTCTCATTTGAGTTATGTATTAATTCTTGTAGTGTTTATAGCATGTGTTGAAATGTTAATTTTAATATAATTTTAGATGTTATGTTAATTATACTTTTATAAATAGTTCAACAATGAGGGTTTCATGGAGCTCTGCAACCCTAATGGTCATGCGGCCATGAGGTAGGCGGCACGGAAAATCTCGAAAACAAGCGAACAAGAGGCACTGAAACCAAATGAGCACAGAAATGACAGAGGAAGTCAGGAGGGGAGAGATCCCCTCCTATAGAGATGCAGCAGCAGGAGAGGGAACAAGCAACAACAAACGGGAGGAGGAGATAAGGACACCAGGACCAGTCCTCGGAGCAAGATGGCAGGCAGGAAGCAAAGGGAAATGCTTACCGTGTGCAACAGAAAAACCGAGATTTGTTGTTCCTATAAACAAACTCGAGCACTATAGAAATTACATGAAGGACCATGCATTAATATGCAAGGTCATCGGTGTCTGGCCGTCAGAGAAAGACCTAACAAGATGGATACAGTATAAATGGCAACCCCGAGGCCATATAGAGTTGAAGCTAGGAGCACATGGCTTCTTTACGGTAATCTTCTTAAACCCGCAAGATAAAGAAAGAGTGTTTGAAAATGGTCCATATTTTCATAATAATGCAGGTTTATTTATGAGGTCTGGGAGGAATGTTATAACCCTGATACAGAAAAATTCCTAGCAACACCAATGTGGGTAAGACTGTTTGGATTACCAATGGATTTTTGGGATCCAGAGATCCTGGAAGGAATAGGAAATACCATAGGTAGCTTTGTCAAAATAGCTTAATCAACAAAGAAAGGAAGATATACCTCTTATGTAAGAATCTGCCTCTATATGAACATAAAAAACCCTATCCCAAGGGTAGTGGAGCTAGAATACCACGAGGAGGTGTCGCAGTAGGCACTGGACTACGAACACATCCCTTTCAGATGCAAAAAATGCCACGAATAAGGCAAATCAGTTTGAAATCCTACAGGTAGAAGAAGAAGATTCAGAGATCCGAGTAATGGATTATTAGGAGGAAAAAGAACAGGAAAGCAGACCAAGTCAAGACACAAACAACACTAAACAAAAAACCCAAAGAGAAATAGGGGAAAAGGTAGGAAAATAAAAGGAGGATAAACTGGAAAATGAAGTAATGGAAATAGATATCAACAAAGGGGATGACCTAACAACAAAAGAAGAAATTCTGAGGAAACTTCTGGACAAATGGAGACACTTGGATGAAAGGTTTATCCCAGAAGAGGATAAAAAATCATACAAGGAAATCTTCCAAAAATATAAAGAAAAACAAGATCAAGGAAACACAGGAATGAATGAGCAACTAGGCATACAACCTGGAAATAACCAAGAACAACAAGGTAAAGGGAAAGGAGAGAAAAAATGAGGAAGAAAGAATCTTCAGGAGTCAATACAAGTCATGGGAGAAATGGTAGTTAATACGGGAAGAGTAGTACCGCTCTAAGTGGTCTTCCACCAAACAACCCCACCTACCCAATGATAATTACATGCTGGAACATTAGGGGTCTTAATAGCAAAGGTAAGCAGAGATACCTAGCAGAAAGGATAAAAAGAGAAAAACCCCAAATTATGTTGCTACAAGAAACAAAAATAACAGGGAGGGAAATGGAGGAGATTCTAAAAAAAATCAAACCTACTTATGAATGTATGACAATTGATGCAAAAGGTAGTGCGGGGGGGATTGCAATCTTGTGGAACCCTGCAGAAGTTACTGTAGGCTACTGGATAAGAATGAAAAGGATCCTTTCAAGGAGATTCAGACTGATAGGCCACAGAGACTGGTTCTTAGTTTCGGCAGTTTATGGACCCCATATAACAGTGGAAAGAGGGAACTTCCTCACACATCTGCAACAGTTGGGAAACATGCACACAGAAAAATTGTGGCTGATAGCGGGTGATTTTAATATGATCACATCAAAAGAGGAAAAGAAAGGGGGACTACAATGGGAGAAATCACACATGGAAAGATTTAGAGAAACACGATCAGTTCTAAAAATGATTGATATACACACCATTAATGGAAATTACACTTGGAATAATAGAAGAGGAGGAAGCAGGCAAATAACTTCCAGGTTGGACAGGTTCCTAGCAACATAACACTTTATTGGGAAAGACATATTCTATGAAGCAACAATCCTTTCATGCCAAGGATCAGACCGCTGGCCCATAAAACTAGAAATTGCTATGAACAATCAAAATCAGAACAGACCTTTTAGGTTTGAAGCTTCTTGGCTGCGAGAACCAACCTTCATAGAAAAAATGGAGCAATGGTGGCAGAGCGGTGAGGCTGAAATAAAAGGAAGGAATAAGATGCACACACTCCAATGAAGATTAAAGGAGCTAAAAGGCAAAATAAAGAAATGGAATAGAGAAGAATTTGGCAATATTCAAAAAGACCAAGAAAAGCTTCAGACGGAAATGAAAAGGATACAATAGAAAATAATAGAAGAAGGGAGAACAGAGGAACTAGGGCAGGAAGAAGAAGGGGTTTTAAACAAACTGGAGGAAAGAAGAAAACAGGAGGAAATTTTATGGAGACAAAAATCAAGAGTACAATGGCTGAAAGAGGGGAAATAAATACAAAATTCTTCCACAGAGCCATGTAGCAGCACAGGCAGCAGAATAGAATTTTTTCTCTAAGAGATAACCAATGCAATAGATTAACTCAGAAAGAGGACATGGAGAGACTACTGATATAACACTTCAAAGGCATCTTGACGGAGACGCAAAGTAATAGAGAGGAAGAGATAGCAAAAATAAGTCAATATATTCCCAAAAGAGTGAATCGAGAGAAAAATATGGCACTCCTAAGGGTAATCACTGAAAATGAGGTAGAGAAGACAGTGAAGACAATGGCTAAGAGCAAAGCCCCAGGACCGGATGGCTATACAACAAAATTCTTCCAAGCAACCTGGTGTTTTATGAAGCAAGACATTGTAAATGTTGTGGAAGAATCAAGATGCACGAAAAGAATGCACCCAACATGGAATGCAACCTTCCTAGCATTGATACCAAAGCTAGAAAAGGCTGATGAACCTCAAGGTTTTAGACCAATAGCATTATGTAATGTAATTTACAAAATCCTAGCCACCATAATGGTGAAAAGATTAAAATCTATACTTCCAAAATTGATCTTAGAGGAGCAAATAGGGTTCGTGAAAGGGAGACAGATAGTGGATGGAATCATTGTTGTTCAAGAGACAATTCATTCATTGAAGAATTTGCGACACAAAGGAATGATGATCAAACTCGACTTAGCAAAAGCTTATGACAAGCTAATTTGGGAATACCTCCAGAGAATCCTAAAAGCTTATGGGTTTGATGATAGATGGAAATAATGGATAATGTTTACGATCTCCACTCCAAGTATGTCCATAATGCTAAATGGAAACCCTACAAAAACCTTTAAATTGTCCCGAGGGCTTAGACAGGGGGACCCACTGTCACCATTCCTGTTCATAATAGAAGTTGATGGTTTGGGTAGATTAATAAAAGCAAGAGTAAACAGTGGAAATCTAAAAGGCCTTAGATTATGGGGAGAAGAACTAACCATTACACATCAACAATTTGTAAATGATGTAATGACGTATGGCCAAGCCAATCTTAAGGAAGCAAAGAAATTGCTGGAAATCCTTGAAGATTTTACAAAAGCATCAAGTATAGAGATAAATAAGGATAAAACATAAATCTTATTTTTCAATACCCCAATGATTTCACAATAATTCCTAGCCAGAACAATGGTGTTCTGAATTAGGAAGTTCCCCACCAAATATCTGGGTGTCCAGCTGAGCAACAAGCAAAATAGAATAGCTAATTGGGGAGGCCTGATAGGGAGAATCCAAAAAAGAATGGACAACTGGACGTTCAGAACGCTGAACATACCGAGTCACCTCATTCTCCTTAAGTCAGTCCTCCAATCTATGCCAATATACCAAATGGCCAATCAAGCTATCCCAAAAACTATATGCCCAAAAATGGTGGAAATTTTCAAAAAATTTCTATGGCCGGGAACAAACAAATCTAAAATGTGGGCGCTACTCTCATGGAAACGGCTGAGCAAATCTTTAACAAAAGGAGGATTAGGGTTGCATGATCCATATATATTAAACCAAGTAATGGGTGCAAAACAATGGTGGAGGTGGATTCAAGGAGGAGAAGATCTATGGAAAATATTATGGGAAAAGAAATATGAGATGGCAAGGTCCCTTGAAGGAAAATTGTGAAGCCAATCAGAAAAGAAAGGCTCAACAATCTGTAACCTAGCAAGGTCAAATAGGGACCTGATAAGAGAACATAATTTTTGGGAAATTAGGGAGGGTGACAAAGCAAACTTCTGGAAGGAGGCATGGCAACAGAGAGAAACCCTCAACCAACAACCCCAACTCCAAGATATTCAACAGTTCACCACCCAAATGGAGGAAGATGCAGCCCGGAACTACTGGCTACTCGAAAAGGATGGTTTCTGGAGAAAATGGAAAATGAAAAATGAGTAGCAAGAAGTACCGGAAACATAACAACGGGTAAATTACAAAAAGGAAATGGAGACAAGGAAAATTGCAACCAAAGAAGGAATGAACATAATAAGGTGGGGAAATCGCATCAAAGGAATGTTTACGACAACAGAAGGATATTACATAAAGGCCGGAAGTACCAGCAACCCAGACATCAAAAAATGGGATAGAATCTGCAAAATGAAAACTTGGCCAAAGGTGGCGTTATTTACCTAGATACTGTCCCATGGGCGAGCCTTAACCTGGGACCAGTTGAGAAGGAAGGGGACGCACAGATCATCGCGCTGTGTCCTATGCCAAGAACAAGAAGAAACAATGGAGCACTTGACAAACTCTTGTAGCGTCAGCAATACCCCGTGGCAAAAACACCAATAGATCTTTGATATTAGTGATAGAGATACAAGCAGCATAACTACAACTGTAGAGAAATGGAGGAATAAACCGTACCGTAATATAATCTTGAACCGAGCCTGGAATCTCTCCATAGGGTTCCTCCTATGGAACATATGGAAGGCAAGAAATCGGTTGTTGTTCAGGGAAGACGAAAAAGCTAAAAAGGAAATATGGAGTCAAACTATACAAAACATAAGAGAAACCATAATCCTTGAGAAGTGGAACGACGAAGACTAGAAGTCAGACCCAACAGAGACATGCATTCTGAATCGCTTGCAAATCAAAATAAGCACCACATGCACGACAGGAAGAGAATATAAGGCAGGTAAAGCAAGAGAAGAAGACCACTACAGGAACCTGCCACAGGGATTCACAAAGCTAAACTTTGATGGCGCGGCAAAAGGGAATCCAAGGGAGGCGGGCATAGGGGGGATATTCAGAGATGATGGAGGTAGAACCTGCTGGGTTTATGCGATGGACTATGGAAATGCCTCAAATAACGAGGCAAAATTCCATGCGCTGAATAGGGGATAGAAATAGCTATTCGAGAACGGTATCAAAAACTCCAAATAGAAGGAGATTCGATGCTCCTGATAGAAACACTCAAACAACTTTAGAAAGGAGTACCAACAGAGAAGTTGAGTCAAAGTTGGCGAACGACATGGATAATAACATAAATAAGCCACCAATTGATGAAGATAGCCTACATCATACCTTGCCATGTGAGACGCAAAGGAAATGCTCCTGCAGATTACCTTGCGAATTGGGGATGTTGGAAAGGAGAGCAGCAACTGGACGCGAGCACAGAAGAGCTCCACCAAAAAGAGGATATGGAGAAATTAATCCAAATGATAAAACAAGACAAGATCGAAAGTGAGCATCTAGAGAACTCGCCCGGACATGATAGGAGCGGAGAAGGAAAAGGACAGACGCAAGAGGAACAGTACAGGATAGAGATGGAGCAAGACAGGGTAAGATCGGAGCTCGGTAGGATGACGGAGGGGGGCAGAGGAAGGACAAGCCCTGAGAGTACGGGGGCAAAGATGGAAAGGAATGGAAGAGGAGAGGGCAGGATAGGAAACCTGAGGACGGGCAGCGAATTAATGCCAAGTGGCAGGGCAGAGTCAGCGACCCGATGGCAAGAGTAGCCGGGAGAGGAAAGACGTTAATGAAGGACGGTGGACAGGACAAGAGGGCAGCATCCCAAGGTAGGAGGGAAGGGAGGCATACCAAGGTTAAAACATGACAGCTAGAGGTAAAAACAAGAGGAGGAAATGGCAAAGGGGTAAAGTCTAAGGAAAAGGGGAAAGAGGCATTTTGCATGCAGACGAGAAAGAAGAAAGGTGGCGAGAACGGAAGAGCGGGCAGCAAGCGGGAGCAGAAGGAGGAAGCAAGACGAAGCACGATAAAAGGGTATGTGACATCTCTCATCTCAAACTATGAAAAAGTAATTGGTCTGGAACATAGGTTAGGAATGCAGAATGGTATGCATATCTGGTTTGATCACCTCAATTGTCATAGAAATTTTAGAGGTCTAAAAGGAAATTACCTTAAAGAGTTCCTTGGTGCCAAGGGCAGAAAGAAAGTTAAGAGAGATGGTGAGGAGTATGAGAGCAATGGCTTGCATGACCCAATTTCAACCGACCCCCACCTTAGAATAGAGGCCCTAGTATATCATAGTCTAGGGAAAGGAAGAATGCCTGTTGCGTTGAATGACGACAGCGGGGATAGGAAACTCCAAAATCCCTGGGGGATGGAGTTGCACCTTAAGGAGAGGGGAGAAATCTTAGCTAGCAAAAACCCAGCCAACCACTGTGAGAAAACCAAGCCAAGGGGAGGTCTCTATAACCCAATTTGCACAAGGAGCGAACCCTCGAGGGAGAAAAGGCAAAATAACTAGAAGTGGTTTTTTTGCATGGACTGGGCTAAGCAAAGTAACCATGGGGACCCCATGACCAAAAGAACTATTAAGGCCATTGCCAATCAAAGTAGGGAAGGAAGCCAGAGGTCAGAAACACAGAGGGTGGGAAACCAGAGGATTGGAAATAAGAGGGGGGGGGAATTCCACGGATAATAATGTAAACTTAAATGACACGACTGGCATTTGTGTTCATTTTGTGATAGGTCTCGCTCCAGCATAGGGAAAGACTATGAAACAAAACAAAATGCAACAGGAAAAGAATGTTAAAGGCCAAGCGGAAAGAAGAATGGCCCCCAGGAGAAGCAAGAGGACAATCAAGAAAGAAGAAGGTACTAGCAGTCAGGGAAAGAAAAGGGGCAGGAAGCCTGAAGGAGAGCAAATGAAGAAGATCATAGACTCCTACATGGAAGGAAACCCGAAGGAGGTTAGAGACTAGATTTGGAGCTGGGAGCGAGAGTTAAGAAACAACCTTAGGTGCAGCGACTTACCCATGGAAGAATGGGAAGGAATGCTGCAGGACCCGACGACAACAAATGGCAGGAAATCACTGTTCAAAAAGACCCTACAGTAATACTGGATCATGAAACACGTCATAGCCCGGGCTATGATTCTTCACCATGAACACATGGAAGGAGAAGTTCTAGACAAATAGGAAAGTAGCAAGGAGAAGGACCCAGTCCAGGTGAAAATTCTCAAGGACATAGCGACCATACAGATCCAGACCAGGAACATCTCGCACTGGGCAAGATTGAGCAGACTCTGACAGAGATCAAATGGAAACTGACACAGGGACGTGAGCTTCCAAGCCCTGGCGCAAAGGCTTCAGTGCAGATAGCATCCTCTGATGAGGATTAGTCTAGAGATTCTGATAGTTTTGTCTTTGAATTCCATTTTAGATGAAGGAAATAAAATTTATGTCTTGATCTTTAGAGACAATAGTAAAGATAGTCAATCTAGAAGCAGTGGATGGATTCTCATGAACTTATTCAAATTTTGGAATGGTTTTAACGCTGACCAGTGGTCACCTGGTTTCCTTTGGGCAGGTGACTAACTGGAGGATATGGATGTAAAAACTTTT